>LVTN01001206.1:53936-68496 GCA_001649415.1 Musa itinerans
TATATATATATACTATTATTATTATTAGAAGCTTTTTCATGCTCATGAGCCAGGTCATGTCACGTGCAGGGTACGAAGCATTTTCCTTATCAATTATAAATATATTAAAACAAGAAAACAAATTCATAAAAAAAAATAAAACTCCAATTTGGTACCGATTGATGTATCGATAAAAATATTTATATTTATAACAACAAAATAATAAAATATAATTCGTGGCATTTATATTCAAATAAATATAATAACATATAAATACTTTTGTACTAACTCAAAAAATAATCGTTGAGATGCTGACCATTCCCACATCATTCACCACCATCTTCTTGGTATTATAGCATGTGCTGTGTGGGGCAGAGTTTGTCCCCCCCACCTTTTCTCTTCATATTATGTTCAATAAAGCCTCTGATACACTAAAACAACGAGTTCAGGTCATTGGGCTTATAGATATGACTTGATTTATATGTTTAGTATTCGGTAAAGATCTTCTGATATGTTGCCATATTACAGGACGTCCTCTACCTGTCACCATTTTGGTGATCAAATTATATTAATGCACAAGGATTAAGGACAGCAGATACAAAAGCCATGCATCAATCTGATCTCCTAAGATGTATGAACTTGCAGCACCATGCTGCCATGGGAGCCTCTCGAGGACCAGGATAAGCTACCACAGGCAACGTCAAGCCTGTGGCAGCTGAAGGAGAGAAGGAAGCAGTAGTAATCACAAAGCTCCACGAGCAGAGCCCCACATCAATGCATGGCACTCCCTCTCTGAACCTGGAGACTTCAGCCTGGCTCCCAAATTGGGAACAGAGCTCACGGAGTGGTCCACAGTCCTCCAGAAACACCATGCTTTAACAAAGCTGATCATGAAGTCAACAAGCATCAAAGTCATCGTGGAATGCAACAGTAGAGTCAAGCTGCAACCTCCTCCAGTTTCTAAACCCTCCCTTAAAGCTACTACTACTACTACTACAGCACAAAGCTGGAAGATGGAAGAGGAAGAGCGATCACCACCCACCCAACGACCGCGCATGCACAGGCGCGCTCCCACTCTATCGAATCCATGGCACACGCGCGATCTCCATGCCCGGCATCATTCACTTTTGGTCAAAAGGAAGGGGGGAGGGGGTGGGGGGCTCTCTCGGTCTCCCTTTGCATCGATTAGGAATCCTCCATGGCTAGTACGTAATTATGCTTTATTGGACCATCATATCTTCCTCACTCACCCACCGTCAAAGCAATGACACCGAGAGTTCTCACGCTCCACCAAAGCTGTGGTCTTCCGGTACTGATTCACACCTTCAATTATTGGATCCGTGTGGAGAGAACTCATTGCCTTCTCCCTTTTCCTTCTTTCTTGATTGACCTAGAGAACTGGTAACACTACTACTACTACGGTTAATACCACCTCGCAATACTAATATTTATACGTAGGAAAAGATAATGAGGATGCTACCGGAGTTCCAACAGTGGCGTAGCACCTAAAGCCTTGGCTTTCAGCTTGAGAGATTTCAGATAGCAGATGGCCTCGTCGAGGACGGTGGCCGCATCCTTTCCCTTCCCACCTGGGATGATCCTCCTGAGAACCCTGACCGTCTCTAGTATCTTCTCCCTCTTAATCCGCTTGCGGTCCTGGTCCTCTCCCCTCACACAGCTCGATTCACCATCGATGTAGGTATTTCTGTTCCTGAATTCCAAACCAAGGTCATGATGGTGGGAGTTTGCTGTGTCTGCAAGCAAAGCATCAGGCTCATCCACATCAATTCTCTTCCTCTTGACAGGGAGGACAGAGGTAGCTACCTCCGATGAGCTCCCTGCTGTTGGCTCGATCGGGGAATGCCCTGTGCTGGCCTCCTCTTCCCCGTAATATTCATCATCGGAGTCTGAGTACAAAAGTGCATTGATTTCATCGGTATCTTCATGCATCTCCTCTCCTCCGTGTCCAACGGAAACCACTTCATTGCTCCCCTGAAGGTCCAGGCTTTGATTTGTAGGATTAAGAGTCAGATATGGGTTGCACGATGAGCTGAAAATTAAGCTTGTTTGATCCCATGACTGACTGAAACCCATAAATCTCTTGTGAGATCCAGCAAACTCCGGTGTGCCGAAGGTGGGGATTGCAGGAGGATTCAAAGTTGGCATGGTCTCAGCGGATATGCGCGCTGGAATCCGAGGGAACGGTGCGGCAGCGTTACCAGAGGAGGAGCAGCCAAAGGGGTTGATGTGGTTAGGGAACGCCCTGAATGGCGCATTCTGTCGGCTGACATCAGGCTTCTGGAGATCAGCAGCAGAGTTCAAGCTACTAAACCGCCATGCCGAGTGCGGCATATTGACCCAAGGATCGGGGTATTTCTTCATCAGTGACACCCCACAAAGCAAGCACCTGCAACACCAGCTAAGAGCCATCAGTTCAATCCACAGATTGATCAGATAAGCATCGATCTTTACAGGGCTCCAGAGGATTTACCGGTGGCAATCAGTAAAGATCAAATGTTACTTCCACAAGATTATCTACTAGCAACTGCAATAATCACAGCCTTATTCAGCAAAGCAAACAGAAGCTAATCTACGTGACCGGCTTGAGGAGGTGGCGGAAGTACTCGGCCTGCGAGGAATCAAAGTTCATGATTATTTAGAAGCCACTGAAGTTTAGTCTGTAGCAATCGAAGATAATGCTTCTTTACCTGGCAATCCTGTAATGGCTGGAAGCAAGCTATGATCCTAACGATTATGGTGGAGCTACCAGCAATCCCACTTTCATGTTTCAATGCTCGGAATCTCGTCTGAGCCGCAGCTTGGCACACCATTACTTCTCTTTCTTGCGCTTAAGATCGAACCAATCCACCAGAAACCCAAAAGCGATGCAGAGAAAAAGGACAGGAATAACAAAACCAGATGAATCTACAGAAAGAAGAAGAGCAAATCCCGGTAGAATTGAGGAAGAAAGCAACAAGGACTCGGAGGAGAAACACAAGAGTGCTTTGATACCACGAAACAGAGATAAAGAGCGAGCCAGAGGAGAGGCGAGTCGAGCTACAGTATGACCCGACAGTACAAGTTCAAGGAGACCCCTTTCCGAAGAGCATCGACTGAGAGACACAGCCACCGCATACTGCTTCCGCTCTTTGACCAGGGCAGCTTCGATCGTCGCCTCCTTTGGTCGCTTTAGATCGCTGAAACACCCAAATCCAGCTCAGTAAATAAGATATATTGCCCCCTCAAAGAATGCCGAGAACTCGAACCACTTGAAACACAAAAGCAGGAACAAAAAAAGATCGCTCTTTTGACATCAAAACCATGGGATACAGAAGATCAAAGCACTTCGAAAGATGGAAAGCAAGGATTTTGGAACCACCCGACTGAGAGCTCCATCAAACAAACGGATGAACCAAAAACCGGGGGCAGAAAAGCTACAAGGTCAACCAACTCCGCCGAAAAAGCCAAGGATCTACCGCAATCAGCAGAAAAAATCGATTTTTATCATAGAAATAACAATACAACATGATGCAGAGTGCCACGATGCCATCAGAAATTAATGGAGAGGAAAAGAACGAAGCTTAAAAATTTTACCAGCCCGCTCTCAAAGAACTCGAAAAAGAATCGCGATCTCTCAGAGGAGACCTGAAATTTCTTCGCTCTAAGCAATCTGGAGCACCAAAAAACGGCCAATTCTGCTCGATGATCGGTGGACGAGATCGGACAGGGGAGAGAAGGAAGAACAGGGAAGGCAGCAGTAAACCGGTGGTGGCAGGCGTGGATATGGCGACGGAATATATCGCCCTCATGTGACTAGAATAGCCCTACAACTTCTCCGAATCTACTAACAAACTGGCTGTGGTTAACCGTAAATTAAGCCAATCAAGCTGCCCTCGATGGTCAAAATATTTCTATGATGGAGGTGCCGACAAATAACCCTTTCGCTATAATTACTTCAATGCCACACCACGTTACTGTGTGAGTCCACTACATATGTTGTATTCATGCGTAAATTCCCATCAAAGGATCCTTTTATACGATTACTTCAATGCCACACTATGTTGCTATGTGAGTCCAATACATGTAATATTCATGCATAAATTCCCTTCAAAGGATCCTTTTATACACAATTATTGGAGCTTTAATAATCTTCCATCACTCGTCACTCGTCCGAAGCCAACTCAAAACAGACAACGAAACCTAAATATGGTGTTTAGAACTCCTAAGAGCATCAATAATTGCCTACAAGATTCCATCATCAAGCATAGTCAAGCATGGTGGTGGGTGTGGCCATTGACATGGATGGAGAGTGTCTTCTCATTCTCCTCCTCCTCCCTCCTCCCCCCTCCTCCTCCTCCTCCAATGCACATCACTTTCTCATGGTGGCTTCTGACTCCATGACTGACAACCTTTCTCTCGTTCTTGGTGTCTTGTAGTGGACTGTGGTTGGATGCTTTCCTTGCGTTTGCAAGACCACTCAATGTGAAGCCCTCTCTTTCCTTCGCACTTGCTGATATCCCCACCGGACTCAACTATTTGCCTTTTGTGCTTGTGTTTCTTTCTATTTAAGATTATCATTCCATCTTTTCTTATATTAAAGCATTTTGTCAATTCATTACAATGTTTATTTTCTCTTTTTTTTTACTATATTCAACCCAAGACATTTCATATGATGTTTGACTGTTGATAAAGGCAAATGAGGACGTCTGCCCCTACAAAATATTGTACACTAAGCAGTGGTGATATATTGCATGACGTATATGATAGAAGAGGATATGGAGCATTAGTTTAAGCAGGCATGCCATGGAACCTAACCTACCAAATACTATGGTTTAGATGGGATTGATTGCATGGCTCCTTGCTTATGGTTGGAGGGAATAAAGACAAATGGTGGATAGAAGGAGCCCCCTCCATTCAAAGTCTACTTAATATGAAGTTATTTTATGGGCATTATTGTTAGTTCTTTAATCAAATCATTTGGTGTATCTCATCAATTATTTTAATTATTTGAATGATTGTTTGCCTGTGTTTGGTCCTATGTGCCTGCTCTTATAATGTCTGGAATAGAGGCAAAATTTATGGAGCTTATAATGTCTGTTAATGTTGTTTTGAAAGTCCTTAGTCAAATAAGTATTAATTATTTAATACTTAATAAGTATTTCACATAGAGCTGATTAGGTATTCCATTTATGATCGTTTTAATTATTTGGAGCAACATGATAAATTTAATAAACTCTTTCGACTATAGATCAAACCTATCTTTATACCCTTAATAATTCATAATATTTATTCTATATTTATAAAATAAACTTAGAATATTTATCTTTGTACATTGTGATGCGATGCGCATGTCTAATATTATGTCAGATCATGTTATAATATACTTGTAGTCTTATATTTGTTTTTTACTAAGGTCCTTTGGTATCTAATACAGCTTGGTTTTAGTACCATTTGTCATAATTTAATCTAAATAATTTATTTATTAATTTGATAAATCTGAAATATTAGTCTAAATTTTAAATTAGTGATAATATAAATCTTTTTTAAGACAAACTCAGATCTCCTCTCCTTCCAGATAATATAATTATTTAACTCTTTTAAAGAAAGAAGACTTCGAAGCTTCGCATAATTAAACATATGTGATTGGTTTGATTTGTGTCTCATTGAAGAATAAAAAATATTATTATATTTCTTAATCTATATTTGAAATACGACTAAAGCGAGACAATGTTTCATAGAAAAATTGAAGTTTTTAAATAATAATATTATGATAAAAATTTTAAGATGATATCATATATATAATATTCAACTAACACAAATTTCACATATCGAGTTGAGATATTTATCATCCACATGCGAACGAAACGAAAGTGTGAGGAATATGAAATTAAAGATCATGTATCATTTAAAACCCTAACCTAAGCTCTTAGATGGACTGATGTTGATAACAATTATTTTGAATATTATTTTGCCTTTATTACTTCGAAGATTAAATTACCATATACTGTTTCCGACAACTCTTCGTCTCTCGGTTGGGGCGTCGCGATGGACGGAATGGGCCACAGCCAGCGCACCTCCACGCCGCAGTTTGACTCGAGAGGCTGCGTTGCGTGGGGCCATCAAAACGCTTCGGGCGAAAGCACGGGAGGAAGACGAGAGAGAGCGGCAGATCGCGGAAAGAGACGACGACATACGTGGAGCGCCTGCTCGTCCTCGAAACACCGAGACACGCGATCCACGGAGATCACACGAAAGAAGACGAAGGATGAATAGGACACACGAAAGCAATACAGTGATGGATGGGTTGACGAGGTCGAGGCGCGAACGTACCGCGAATCCGAAACGGGACAGAATCGTACGGTCCAGATGTGCTGCAGGGGGTGATGGGGACGGCACAGAGACGTTGGATCCGATCTCTTCGTCACGTGTCGTGCTTATGGGCCGGGCTTCCCAAAATAAAAGCACTATTTTGGGCCCGTTATCAACCCAATTAATGAAATGGACCGTTACATATATATATATATATATATATATATATATATAGAGAGAGAGATCAAACACTACGACTCTGTGCTTGACGTGATCTCTACGATGAATGAGACGTAATGCACAGCATACACATCAATTCTGCAAGCTGCTCACAGCCACACGGCGCAGGCTGTCGAGGCAATAACTCTCACGTCCTTCCCACCAACTCCTTTGCCTTCTTCCCCCACCCAAGCCAACGCACGCGACTGTAAGCGAACCAGCACTGCTGCTCTTGTCCTCCTCCAACCTCACCATGGCCCCTCTCCTCTTCCACCAAGAACAAACAAGAGGTGTGGGGTGATCGGTGCTTCTGAGATACCTTTGGCAGTGTCCCAGGCCAACAATAATCGTTTTGGACATTGAAGATCCTGGTAGCAATGCATTCGTTGTTGATGCGCGTGACTCTCAGTATATGATGGTCCACCCAGGAAGATGGGAGACGGGCCACCTTATATCATACTCTCTCTCTCTCTCTCTATATATATATATATATATACAGATATATATGATGCACACTCGTTTTAATCTTCAAAGGCTTTTGTTATAATGATGTTTGGGTGTTGGACTTTGTGAAGAGTGAAAAGATTGTATAAACTAGTCATTTATTTCGATCCTTTAATGATATGGTGGTGGTATAGCAGTGCAGTGCAGAAGAGATGAGAAAGAAAGATCCCTTGCAGACTCAGTCAGCTGCGTGTTACAGTTCAAAGGCTCTCTAATCAATGCTTCTGTATCTTATCTCTTATGATTCTGCGCTGACACTCTTTCCTTTTATCTATTAAAATTTTAGAGGTGATAAGAACTCAGCAGACTTCCATCTGCTCCCGACTTCATGTTTTTGTTTTTGTGAAAACAAAAAAAATTTTGAAAGATTCAGTCACCCACCCTATCGACATCAAATCATTCCTAATAACTTTTGTTTTCGTTTCTTGCTTTTGCATGCCCCTCGGCAACAGTGAGCCGGTGGCTGGGCAGTGGGGACAAAGGTAAGTGATGAAGCTCTCTCTCTATCCCCCCCCCACCAACATGACAGTTCCCCATGGGATTGCACACAAGTTCCCTTTTCCCAGTTATCAAGAAAGTAATTTCTCTTTGGTCCCTTTCATGGACTTGCAAGGAGCCAAATTCTCGATTTCATGGCTCACAAGGGAGGGAGGCCTGTCACAGACAGCATCGGCTATCATCGGCACACACGCCATGGTATGTGACCTGCAGACGAAGAGCTCTGCAAATGGAGTGGGGCCATTCATCATCAGATTCAAACTTGCTCGGATCATGACCAGACCTCAACTTCGCCATGAGAGAGAGCCACAGGTTCCTCGCGAGCATTGCTTTCACATGCAGGGAACTGAAGGCATTTACAGTACTGCACGTAAAGTGCAGTGCCATTATGGTACTTAGTGTTTTTAACTGGTGCTCAAAGCTCTCGGGCACACGAGATTGGGTGTGAGCAAGTACTTAATCCTTGTCTGCATGTGGTGCAGGTGAAACAAAAGCGAAGGAATGGCAAGCCATGAGGAGGGGAATAATTCCATGGTCATCTTTGGACTGGAACCTGAAACTTCCAAGAGGTCCCCCATCCCTCTCCCACCACTCCTCCCTGTGAATATTTATTCTCCGTCTGTGTGCTGCCATCCCAAGATCTGTACTGAACAGTGGGCTCTGCCTTCATGTCACAGGGGGGGGGGCAGCAACTCCAAGAATCTCAGCAGACACACAGTCAAACAGTGCAAGGACATCACCAAAATACATGTACAGGAGGAAGAAATCTGATGCATGCCATGACACAGATTTTATTGAAACAAAAGGAACAGTTTTAAGAAGAAAAGCAGAGCTAGATGACAATATTTCCCTCAATTCATGTAGCAATCTCTGTCTCTCTCCCATAAAAATAAGACTTCCAGCCCGATCTATCTCATTATCTTACTGTAAGAATGTAGATTTGGTCAGGTGCATTCATGGGAAAGCATGAGCTTAGCATTCTCAACTCATTTATTTCCCTTTTCCTCATCTACTGATCCTGGCCACGACGACGAGGAGGTTCACTGACAAATTATAAATCGACTGGGAAAACCTATCGAAGAGATGAACACCACAGGACAAATGCCTTCTTCTCTCATGAAGTTGATGCTCTGTTTGGTTTCCTCCTCTTGGCAGCTGGAGGGGAATGGTCGCAGTTTGCATGTGACCCAACTGCTGTGTCATCGCTCTTATAGCTCAGACATGCAGCATCCAGCACCCCGATCGGGCTCTTTGGCACGGCGGAAACTGATGTGCTGGCATATGTCCTGTTCTTCATCAATGCCATCTCTTGAATCACTTCGTGACACCTCAAGACTCTCTCCTGAATCCATTGCAGAAAACTGAGGTGTCTTTTGACGTAAATGGCATTTGCTCAATGAAGCACTGCGTAGCAGACGAACAACCCTTACCTTATTTACATGGATGCAGCAGCAAGCTAAAGCCTTGTCGATCTCCAGAAATCGAATCTCTTTCAAGGCTGATAGTGCTACTGCTGCAGCAATCTCGGAAGGTCTGAACTCCAGGAAATCAACCCCTGCAATTGTTGAATTATAGCCACACTCATGTTAGGCTTGCCATCCGATCTAAATGTCCCTCGCAGTTGCTCGGAAACATGCGACTCCAGATCACTGACCTCTAACGGTGGCCAAAACGAGATGCACCAATGCGAGAAATTAATGAGCCATCAGGTGAATTTGCATCATGAAATTTACACAGAAAGTAAACAATGAATGAGAAAGGTGTGACTGCTTGCATCCTCCACTTGAGGGTGATAAGCACTAGAAGCTCCATCCTCTGTATGGTCCTGGCTTCAAATACGTATTTTGCCTCTCCTACCTGTTTGTGCAGACACAAATCACTGATCAGCAATAAAAAGTTGCAGTCCAAGATTACCATCTACGCAAACAATTTTGATGTCTTGTTTAACCTGTAAATCTAGAGACGAAGGGACCTCAGTTTCCTCCACCTTGGCAGCGAGAGATAAGCAGGCCACTGATAACAACTGTGTCATCCAGGCCTTACCTTGCTGGAAATAGAGTCATAGGAGCATGACGCATCGTTACATGAATCACATTAAAGAAGCAAGTACCACAGTAATTTTTCTTACCGGAAGTTCGTAAGAGGAGAAGAATCGATCCAAGTAATTTACAGACAGATAGGCAGTCAGGGGTCCAAAGTTGTAATGTTCATGAACCTGTCAATGCAGGAACGAAAACTATGTAATTACAAGGTGGAGAAGCTCTCAGGTAAAAGAGACATGTAGGAAGAAGAAAAAACATCAAGATCGTGTAGATATGGGGGGAAGAGAAAATGAATCCATTATCATACTGATAAAAAGGATGGCTTTTGACTGTTCTAGGCACAAATAACATCAGATGCATCACGATGAAAGATAAGAAGTAAGAACTGTAATCGGTTAGATCAATGGTCTCAGGGATCGAATGTCGATCAATCAAATCTGTCAGAGAAACCATCGTACTGAGAAATCCAGAAATTGGAAGATGTAGGAGACTGAAAAAGCATGGAAAAAAAGAACAACTCAACCCACCCTCTGAATCCAGTCGATGGCATCATTCCTCACCGCCAGGTCCAGCTGCCCCCTCAGCAGCCTCTCGGCATAGTTTCCCTGAGGGAGATGCTGCAACTCCCTCTCGACCAGCGAGGCGATGCAATCCTCCGACGGCAAGGCAGAATCCATCAAAAAGCCCCCATAAAAATCGCTCCTTTTGCCAGGGAAATGCCCAAGGCCACGCCTTTCGACTTCTCCTTCGGGGTCCTGCTCTTGCTCCTCCCTCTCATCGAACCCCAGGACGCTGTTGCTGTCTTCTGGGCAGAGGAGGATGGAGGAAGCACACTCATAGCTAATGCCCATGTCAAATAAATCAAAAGCTGCAGAGGCTGACACAGAGTAAGGCCGTTCTTCCTCTTCTACTCCTCAAAATGCTCTCTTTAGAGACAGACGCAGAGACAGAGAACGAAGCCTAAAGGAAGGGACTTTTCATGTCATTGGTCTTCGGTGAAGAAGAAGTTGACATTGCGGAGGCGGAGGAAGATGGAGGATGAGAGAAAGTGTCCTAGTTAAGTGCAGTGGAAGGGAGAGAAGAGAGTGAGGAGAGGCTTATAAAGGAGCAGCCCTGTGCTAGCTAGCTTTGTCCAAGTAAATGATGATGCCAATAACATGGGTTGGAAAGAGGAGATTATTGATTGATTTGACATCAATGCATGGTGTGGCAGTAGATAGAGGCATGATTTAGTACTTCTCCTTCACATATATCATACAATTCTTTTTATGAGGTAACACGAACTCAATGATTGTTAGAGATATACCACATGACTTGATAATTACAAGGAAGAACTTGAATCGGGCACATTATATATATATATATTATATATATATATATAAACAAAATTAGAATCTATATTTATCTTTTTGGTAGACCATATATATTTGTAAATATGCAAAAGAATAATTATCATTCTAAATCTCAGTATGGAATTCATAAATCTTTCAATAAATTTATCCAGAAAATATAATTAGTTATCTTAAACTATATTAATATTAGTTTATTTGAATTGATACCACTTATGTTTACAGGATATTAAGTATAAAAATTGAATTTTAACTAACAATAATAATAAGATACATGCATATATGCTGAACTTAAATTTAGAGGATTAAATACCAAAATCACCCACTGGGAGGGATGTATATGTCAATTTGCTCTCTCTCTCTCTCCATATATATATATATATATATATAGGATTTATACATAGTAAAGAAATATAAGGAGAGAGTGAGAAAAAGATGTCACTCCAAAGCGTTTCGCGAGCCTTCTGGGCGTTCTCCTCCTCCGCGACTCCCACTCGCCGCACTCCGTCGGCGGCACCGAATCTTCTTCGACGCCGAGCTCCTCTCGTTGGGGCACTCTCTTCTTTGTGCCTCGGCAGTATTTACGCCATCACTTGCAGGTCCGCAGCCCGCTTCCGTTTCGTCGCGCAAAACCCTAATACCCCGATCTGGGATCAGATACCTGGAGAATGGTCCTTTGTTTTTCCCATTCCTGTTTCTTGTCAACCCATCTTCGATTTTGGATTGGTAGGTTTTCTTGAAGTATCTGCTTATAATGTGGTAACATGGGGATCTTGATGCCTGGATTCTGGTAGTCTAAAGGTAGGTTAGAATCTAGATGATATGTGTGGTACTGTCACGTGATGATCTGCGAGATCATTCTTGCTGTCGGAACTTTGACGATTATGTATTCTTTTACATCATATGATCTTGATTCTTGAGAATAAGCTCATTGATGTTCTTTGTAGTGTTTCAAGAAACAAATTATAGTTGTTCGGTGTTGTCGTCTCCAATTGAAACCTGTATGTTTCACCTGTTTGAGTGAATGCTATTATGGAGGCACTTTGCCCTCCATGATTTGTCCGAAAAGGAATATATTAATTTCTTGATGAATTCTCTTTAACTGAGATATCTATATTTTACCTGTTTGAGTGAATGCTAAAAGGAGTCGCTGACATCCAGAATTGTCCAAAATGCTAGAATGATTCTTGCAACTCAGTGCAGGCTTCTAGTTGACGTTGGTATCTTGTTCAGGCTTGATGGGAGTCATGGGGCATATTGTGTTTCCTCGGCAGGCGGGGCCTTCTGTTCTTGCATATTGTACGGGCTTGCCAGGTCCATTTTTTTGGTTGGGAAAAGCCTGTCCCCTTATCAGTACTAGCTATGAGCACTAGCTATGAGCTGGGACCTGGTTTTATCATCTACGTGAGATGAGGGCATATTTATTAGAATTTTCCAGCATACGGGATCACAATGTAGGTTTCAGTCTGGTACCCAAGTAAGACATTCACTTTGGTTGTTAATAACATAAGGTTGCAACCTTGTCTTTTTTTTTTTTGTTCATGTTTCTTCCCATGAACAGGTCACTTAACCAGTAGGAGCATTCTGTTATGGATTCAGATATTCTGTCATATTTCTTTTCATTTCCTTTGACAATTTCTTACTGCTGCTCATGTATGGCGTTTGCAAATCTGCAGGTCAAAGTTTGTTAACCAACCATCCACCAGAGGTCTTCACTCTACCGGAATGGAGGGTGCTTTAACGACTGTTCCATCCATTGTTGTTTATGTTACTGTTCCAAACAAAGAAGCAGGTTCTTTTTTTATCTTTTAGAGTGTGTTTTACTTTTCATTCCTAATTTGCTAAAGCAGCCTCTTAGCAAATGTATATAATATTACAAGTTACATTTTTGGTTTGGAGGTTTTGTTGATGCATTCTGTTAGGGCTACATTGTTTACTTTTTGGTGCCTTTTATTCATTATTAAAAAGTCCAGATAGGTTTGTGCCCCCTATCAGAGAAATGCCTCCTCGCTTATTGACTTGAACGAACGACCTTTGGAGTGAACCTAAGGCATTCACCGAATAAGGTGGATACTTCTTATCCTGGTCGGATGAAATGAAATATATTGTTGATGAATAGATGCCTTAATCATAAACATCATAGAAATAGATGGCGAGTTACTGATCCGAATGATCAGGTCGTGTAGGACCAAGGTCCAAATCTCTCGGTTAATTTAGGATGCCTCAGCTGCATACGTCACAACACTTGGAATTGACACCTCGTAATGATAAATGACATGGCTCCCCATGACCTTATCTTGGATTATTAATACTTCTATCATTCCATCCCCATAGGGACAGAGAACCCTTCTCTTTCTTGGTTGTGCTACCGGGGACTCCAAGAAAGTCAGAATAAGAGAACCAATGAAAAATGGTTCAATCCTTGTTGATACTTCTAAGTTCTATCATTCATCTTGGGGTAGAAGCATCACCAAAAGTGAACCAACCCCTTGGACTGCTATGAAAAATGCAATTTTAAGTAGCCCAATCTAATCCAAAATTTTTACCTACTTGGGCATGTCTAGCATATTTTCACAATCACAAAATCACTATAACTAACTTGCAAAAGTAGGATCAATCCTTGTTCATACATGGGTTTCTTTGGTATGAAATGAACTACTTCAAATAGGTTCATTGCTTGGCCCAGAATACAGTTAATCCGACATGAGCTCCGAGTATTTTGGATTCACTAGAAGATGTCTATAAGATAAATATTGTTTTCTAGCTGCATCTTATGAGCCCACTGTAACATGACTATGACATAAGTGTTCCTTGGTTGCTGCATCTAAACTATTTGTTTGGCAAATGATGAGTCCTCAACAACCTTTCCAGTTATAGCTATCTCATGAAATTTTGCCTACATACCCAAATCCTTCATGATGGACTTTACATTCATCCTCCATGATTTATCAGTGCCCTGTGTTTTGTTCATGCAAAAGCTTAATCACATTAAGAGATCATCTCTCAGACCTGCAAAAGATATGCTACTTGTGCCATCATTATATCCCTTTCAATAAGTATCTTGTTTGGTATAGTCATTCCTCATTCATTAGCTGTATTGTTCATTAGCTTGTAACTATTTGTGGAAACTGTTGTTATTTAATTTTTTAGATGTTACTAGTGCGTTTTGGAGTGGAGAACTCATGACAAGATGGAGATATGATATTTCAAATTCTAAACCATGATGTTGAGTACACCATTAATGTCATAAGGCACTTGGGCATTTGCCTAGGCACCCAAGCGAGGCGAGACGAGGCGAGGCTTGAGCACCTCAATTTGAGTTCGGGTGGCTGTCAGCCAAGGTGCACGCTTGAGCCCAAGCATCAGGAGGCTCAAGAGTGTGCTTGAACCAAGTGAAAATTGGTTAGGAGATTGGGTTGGCTTTCATCTGGTTCAATTAAGCCATATAGCATTTCATCTGGATTGATCTAGATGAGCCTCTCCCACCCAAACCCCCCTCGTCGCATGAAACCATTCTTTCATCTCACTTGGCGAACGTAGTATCTTCCTCCTACGGCATGTGCAAAGGCGGCCCTCCAACGATCGGCAATGACTTCTTCCTCTCATTGTAACTCTATCTCCTTCTTAACCCTCATCGCCCCCCCCCCCCTGCGCTTTCCT
>LVTN01001206.1:68526-92672 GCA_001649415.1 Musa itinerans
CTCTTCCCCCCAACCCCCCCCCCCCCCCCTGCGCTTTCCTGCCCAACCCCCAAATAGCTCCCCTCCTGTTGTCGTTACCCTCTCCTCCGTCATCGACCACTCCCGTTGAGCTTCCTCAAAACCCGACAACCCCCCTCCCCCTCCTCTTCCTCGATATCTCCCCTCCCAGTCGGCAGCACCCACCTCGCTGAACCCTTTAGCCCGCTCTCTCTCCTCTTCCTCTTTCCAAATTTAATTAAGTAATTAAATTTTAACTATCTGAAGATTTTAGTCATGGTAATTGTGTTAAAATGAAATGATAACTGGCTTAAGTATTAAACTCTTAACAAACATTGCTAATTCCTTCCATGAATCTTTCGTAAGTAATTATCGCATTTATCATCTATGATTAGTAATATTTGATTGTTAGATTATTGAGGATCATGGCTGCAATGGAAATAAAGTTGATGACATGGATATGTGATAAAAAAGAAAGAGGCGACCATGGAAAAAGCTTTGAGATGTTATAGAAAAGAGTATTATTATTTTCCTATTGTGAAGGTTTTGTTGCCATTTTTAAATCATGTTTGGAAATGAAGAAAGAGAGGGTGAGAAAAGAAGTATGCTTTCTTCAGAAAATCATATTGATTTGTTGTTGTATTCAATCTATATTTCTTTTTGTAAGCAAACAACATTTTGATAGACATTCAACTGCGTGGGTGGATGCCGAATCAAAGAGAAATCTACATTTAAATGTGCACATGTTAGACTCCAATGTGCCAATTGTCTTAACTTCGGCTTGCAAAGTGAAGGGGTCATTGGGAATGTTCCCAGTCGGGTCCTCCAATTCTCAAGCCATTGTCCAAAGTGGACTAAGTCTTGAGAATTTTTGTGGAAATTTGAAGAGCTTAGGGGAAAATGAAAAATAAATAACCTGTCTTTTCATGAAAGAGGTATCCTTTTATAGTGTGGTCCCAAGATGGCCATACTACAAGACTACAAGTATAGGTTATCGATATTGTTGAATTGGCAAAGTTGACCTGCTACAATGATGGTGGCAGTGGTGGTTGGAGTGGTGATATAGAGTATGTCTTTGGCACAAGGCATGGCCGTGCCACTGAGGACATCACTGCCACCTTAATGGCAAGACTGGTGGCAGTTACGGGTTGCAGACTGGGTGATGCGGGCTTAATCGATGTATGCTGCTAATGTGGCAATGGACAGCTGGCACACAACAGTCATTGATCGGAGGGGACCATTGGCATACCCTAACCACTAAATGAATCACAATTTGTCAATCGCAACAGTTTTCATGTAATATCACAATTTCCTCATTTTTCATGCATGCGTGTATTGACAAGAGGGTGAAATTTCATCTTTACACCAGTAAATGGTTAGGTCTTGTGCAAAAAGCTGATGCCACCGTCATATGTAAGTTGAGTGGACACAAATTGGCAACTATGTTGCTTCTTATTTACTGATATGTATATACATGTGTGTGTATGCTGTTTTATACAATCATGTAATCAACACGATACCAAATGCATCTCCATGCTTTTGGACTTCTCCAAATTGTGCTTTTTTTACTTGTATTCTAAATAACCTTCCTGTTCTATGTTTATGATACTCCTTTCTGGCTCTGTTCCTTCTGGATTTTGCTTGTTTAAGCACAGGCATGAAGCTTGCGGAAAGCATCATCAAGGAAAAACTTGCTGCATGCGTCAATCGAGTGCCAGGCATGTACATCACCTAATATTTTGTTGCAACATGTGACAATCCTGCTTGAAATTTTGTTTGTAGCAAGTTTTATGCTCTCATCTTGTTTTGTTAATGGTTTTTAGTTTTGGTGAATATGGCTGATTTTCAGGTCAATTGGGTGCCACAACTTACAGGATCATATTTGACTGTAGCGACTTGTGACTGTCACTTGGAAGATTATTAGCATTTTTCTTGAACTTCCTAGGGATAACTTTCACACATTATAATATTACTATATTAGAAATCTTTTTTCTTACATAGAATTCATAATATTTATTACTATATTAGAAATCTTTTTTCTTACATAGAATTCATAATATTTTTTAAGGATAACTTCTGTTTGTTTGTTGAGATTGCACATCACAGACGTGACACTATTAGGCTGGATTCGCTTGGGACCCAAAGCCAAAAACTAATCCAGTAAGCTTATTGATTCAAAATGAGAAACCATATCTGACCTTGCAGGTTAGATTCAGGTTGTGTATACTTACAGGATTTGACCTTGCGTGTTACTATAATTTGTGTTCAATCAATATACTGATCTCCTACATTTTTAATTTTGAAAATATATTAGAAACCATAGACAATGATTTTATTTCTCTTGGTTTAACTTGTGATGTTGCCTTCCAAGGAGCTAAATGGCAGGAAAAGGGTCCATGTAGCTAATCTCTAGTTGGGACATCAGGACTTGTTGTTATCTTTAAAAAGACAAAGATTCATATATGTCCTTATAATATTTCGTTTAGGACTACTCAGCAGATTAAATAGTACCGAGACTAGCCATTTCAAGTTTGTCTTCCAAAACCATGTAATTTTCTGAATCTAATGTTAGTCTTGATCTTTAATTTGAATAGTCTGTTTCGTCTTGGATTCGGTCTTTAATCTGGACAGTCCATAATTTGAATTGTTTTTCTATTTATTAAATTGACTGTAAAAAAGTTTAGACTTACGATTGTATTTTATTGTTATTGGTGGAGGTGGTGATTGCAAAAAGAAAGTTCAACTAAATATATTTGGTCGGTAGGGAAGAAGAATTTGATGTCAGTTGCTGATAGCACTTGTGTGGATAGAAAGAAAAGGGAAAATAAGTTAAGTTGTTCAAGCATATCGATTATTCTTTGAAAGATGAATTACTTTATTTTTTTGTTCCTCAACAGCTTTTGCATTATTATTATTATTATTATTTCATAAATGGTACTTGGTGATTAAAACACCCTTTGCTTATTTACTGCTGAAATGTGTGTGAGCATGCATGGTTGCAGGTATCGAGTCAGTCTATTGGTGGGATGGCAAGGTAGAAGTCGAATTTTAGTATTGGTTTTGTTTTCTCCTCGAACTACAAACAGACCCTTGGATGTCTCTATTCAAAATGTCAGGTAGAGAGGGATGCTGAGGAGCTACTCATAATCAAGACTCGGGAGTCCCTTCTCGGCGCCTTGACCCAACATGTGAAATCCAATCACGAGTACGAGTAAGTAGTAGTAGTAGTAGTGCCTAGGATGCCTGATGCTACCTGAGATTGTTGGTTGACTGACAATTACCACCATTTTCACTGCAGCGTTCCTGAGGTCATTGCCCTGCCCATCACTGGTGGCAACGAAAAGTACCTCGAGTGGATCAAGGACAGTACCAGAGACGACCACTAGTGTGTATATTTTGCCTTGCCTGCCTGCCTGCGCATGAACCATAACGGATTTGCGTGCCTACTGCTGCACTCCTATTATGTTAATTTCTCGACAGTTTAAAATATATATATATATCGTCTGCTCTTTCTCAATTATATATATATATATATATATATTTAGTTCCTTAAGATGATGAAATCCAAACACGTTTGTCCTTGCAATTTCTGCTATTGTGAGCCTGACATCACGTGATCCCATCAGGGCTGGTATGAGAAGGAAAACAAAACTCCCTTTGACCTTGTGTAGTAAAACCGTAACAGCTAATACGATGACAGGAGGAAGAGCCACATGTTGAGGAGGATTGGCATATTTGCATATAAATTAAATTCTTCAAGAATCAAAGGCAGGAAACTAAAGTGAGAGACTCTTACCATTACTATTTCTTTGCTTTCCGTTGAATGACAAATTCTGTCTTTAATACAACGAAGGAAATTATCCTTTGGACCATTCATATACTTTTATACTTTGGATTATTAACTATTTTTATACTTTTATATTTTGGATTATGGTTACTAACTTGGGTACTTGGATGTTGAAGAGATCGAATCGAAATAACATAACATTACTTGGATGTTGAAGAGATCGAATTGAAATAACATAACATTTTCACCTTGGGTACTTGGATGTTGAAGAGATCGAATCGAAATAACATAACATTTTCACCTTAGATAAATGAGTTGAAGAGATCGAATCGAAATAACATAACATTTTCACCTTAGATAAATGAACCACAACGTCAACAACTTATTCAACTTATTCTCCTAATAAACGATAATTATGTTCAAAATCTCTCATCTTGATTTGGAATTTCTATGAATATATGGATAAATTTATCATTAAACTTGAGTCTTCGAGGTACAACATAGAACCACATGGACGTTGCAGGAACTGTGGTGCTACTTGTGGCGATACATGCAGGAGCAAGGTGCAACAACCCGCTCAGCCGACGACGTTAAGAAAAGTGCCGAGGACGACGGTGACGAAGGACACAGCTAACGGCGCAATCACGAGTGGCTTCATGACTCTGCCCGCCGGTGGCGCGGCGAACCCCCCGTAGCACGCCATGAAGTAGATCACCAGGGCCACGTCGGCGGCGAAGGTGAAGAAGACTGCCAAGGCGTGGAGTCGGTAGGCCAGAAGATAGTGATGGTGGGACGACGCCGACGTAGCAGCGGGCCCCAAGATCTTGATGGCGCCGGAGAGGCCGAGCTGGAGCAGCAGCGGCACGGCCGTCGCGAGGAAGCTGGTTGGCGGCGGCGGCGGCGCTGGTGGATCGGGCTGGGATGCGGTAGCTGCTTCTGCTACTACTTCTTGCAAACTAATGACATGTGACGACGCCATTGCTGAGAAACTGCGCATCGGTGGGCGTTATATATATCAGGGATGGAGGTCGCAGGGTCCCCGTCATAGCGTTACGGGGAGCAGTCGCTGAGTGGGACCTGAGCTGTCACCCACGGGCGAGGATGAGAAATTGCCGAGGTTGACGAAGAGAAGATCCACCTGCACCCAGGTTAAGGTTGGTGTGGCAGCAGAAAGCGTTTCGATGTATTCACATTGGGAAGAGGGGTTGATTTCGCTGCTCTGTGGGAGCAACTCAGCTCACGTGGGTGCAACTGTCATTAGTTCATTGGTTTCAAACCATGTGTCAAACTTGGCTACTAACAAAAGGGACTGAGGTGGCCGTCGACGTGCTGGAGATGGGGTGTCGCCGAGGTGGCCTCACGGGTGCCGTCGAGACTTGAGGGGCTGCTGCATGCATCATCAACTCAACCAAAAACGTTGTCTAAATTGCAATGTAATATTTATGAGGGCAATTTAGAGAGTGCAGAAACAGAGGTTATTAAGCTAACCACAGGCAAACACACATAAATTATACAGAGACAAATCATGATAGTTTTCCTCTTTATTTTGTCTCAAAAAATGTAGTTACAAACAAAGACCGAATCCAACAAAGTCTCCATCCCAAACACCATGATAACAATAAAAAGAAACCGGATATGAGATTCTCACAAACGAGCCACGTAGGAGTTTGATTGTGTGACATATCTCACCCACCGATATGGGTTGTAGGACGGTGACTTCTTTGCTATCTGTAGATATCTTACCTGCCCAAAAAGAATCATGCCATGAGTGGGAAGGACGTTATTGCTTATTACTTTTAGCTTAAAAGCAAGCAGCATATACCTTGACCAACACTGGCATCATATTACAAGAATATAATCTCAAAAACCAAAGAAATACATGGTTGAATAAATTATTATAGACCGAACTAAAATAAAAAATCATCCAAGTTTTTTTGTCGATAGGATCCTTATCGGGCAAACCCCATGAGATGTTAGGAAAAATTCCTAGTCAAAGCAAACTCAAGGATTTGAGAGTTTGGTTGGAGGGTAGAAAGTTCTGCTTCACGTATTGCAGTTTGGTTTGTCCAAACTAATGAGTCAATCAAGAATTGTGACGACCAATGCCTATGCAGAAATTTGTAATTTATTTATTTTGGTTAAAATGCGACCTAGAAAATATTCAAGCAAACAATTCCTGAAGCTTGTTACATAAGCAGCGTGCCATATTCGAAATGTAAGAGCTACTCTGTACAGTTTTGCAGTAAATTATTCCTAAATTGTCCAGAAATACTATAATTTCCTGAAGCCTTGCCCGCTGGACTGCCCTTTTTATTTTCATCCTAAGCTCTATGCTTGGTGTGGCCCTTCATCATGTCTAAATATCTATCAGCAGATCCTTTTCTCATTTGAACTGTATTGCCTTGTACCAACTATTTACTTAGTATTTCTAGATTTAATCTGTTTTTTGAAGTACTTCTACAAAAACTTGTTTTATATGTTCTACAAGGTAACTTAGTGATTCTGAAGAAGAAGCAGAACCTTAGACTATATGTAGGCATAAAGGGATGAACAATTTCAAATAAGCATTGAACTAACACTTCTAGTACATATATAAGATACTACTGTTTCTGATAATCCAGTCATGATCTTCCAGAAAATTCACTTATTCTACATCCGAAAAATAGGCCTGCAGGTTGCAGCTTAAGTTAATGTTCGTTTATGAATAACTAAACATGTCTGCTTTCAGATTATCACCTGCTGAAGAAAAAAGTAATAGCCATCAAACAAGATAATGAAAATCATCATAAGTACGGTAGAACTAGGTAAGGTGGCTGGAGTTGCCACTCAACCCACAAAAACCATCCAAATAATCATCAGCATTTTAGAATCATTCGAGAAAGAGTAATGATATATAAACAATGCCACTTGATTTGCCCCCCCCTATTTGAGCAACGGTGATCCACTGACTGTAATATTTAACAAAGGATCAAAGGTAATAATTATTTCTATGCTGAAAAATAAAGCATGACCCACTGTCTGAAACTGTCACTGATGTGAAGTCTGAGGTGGTCAATATATGCAACCACACCTCCACAAGAGGTTGTTTTTGGCCATCCAGGTTGCAAAGGAGCATACCCATCAAAGTGCCAAAAAGAAAAGAGCATGCTGATAAGGGAGTCTAAGTAAATCAGTGCCTCACCTGAAGCTTTGATGCATTGTACATTGGTATCGTGAAGTTCATGTTTATTGGTCCAGCCTCTCTAGCAATGTTTCCTGAGTTTCAATGATTAAAACTTTTACCAAACAAACACAAGATTATAATAAAAAAAGACAATCTAAGCAAGTATACATGTCTCTTACCATGTGATTCCTGTGAAAATGTGAGCTTTGCACATAACGTGTGTTCAGACCCACCCACAATCTGAAGCATTTTTCTTAGTTTGTATAAGAATAGCATTTTTACTATTGACATGTTGTAAAATTGATATGGTTTGTAAAATAACAGCACAAATAGAATAAAACGAAAAACATAGATGAAAACCCTGCCTTCTTTAGACACCATTCAAGTCTTTTAGCTCCCTCTTTAAAATCAGCTGTCTGTCCAACAGCACCAGACTCCAACTCAAAACTAACCCTGTACATCATTGTTCAAACATACACTTATCAGCGATGGGGAATCGAATATAGTTTGAAATCACAAGGACCGGTTTATCTTTTTGCCATTAATAACTAACACTTTATAATCAGAACCATCAATCGTCGAACAACACAAATAAAGAAACAAGCATGTATCATGCAGTACTTTGTAACATGTTTGGAAGAAAAATAAAGAACTGAAAGAAGACTTTGGCAAGGTCATGCTTAACATGTGAGTGATATCATAATTGGAGATTGTGTTGCCGATTCACTAGTGAGCTATTATTTGCATCCTCCATTTATGAAATACCAAGAAAGATATTCCAACTTTACTGAATAAATTTCATCAAAATGAAAAATTTATCTTTGTGAACTGCTTCCTGACCTTGTACAAATATTAACTATGCACATATTTCCTTCGAGGTAAAAATCTAAAGGTCAAAAACATAAGAAAGAATGATACCTAAATTAGAAGACACAAGATACAAGAAAGATAATATCATCTGCAGTAGTAGCTTTTGAGAATTGAGATTTACTGAGATGGGTTAATTTATGAAAAAATCAACCACAGTATTACATGGATTAAAGCCAACAGATATCCAGAATATAAAAGTCAAAGCTAAGATTATAGTGGGAGTATGCTTTGTCTGGAAGCTTATCTTTCTAGACTAATTATGTCACGGAGGAGGGTCATTAATACGGGTGTCATGAATAGGTGGAATGAGATTGATATAAAAAGCTTTCATTATAAATGGAAGTACTGTTTTGCCAGTAGGACCCATTATGAGGATTCATCGGCTTTTAATGGACTTTTCTCTCCTGAAAATCTGATTCTCTAGTTAAAACTACGATCTATGTACGAATGAGCACACACACATTTCTGAAAGTTGGCAATCATAATCATCGAAGTGGAAAAAATCGGTCAAAGCAACCTGCTGATAATTCAGAATAATGCACTTATGCTTACTTGTAAGTTAAAGCTAGGAAACATAATGGTGAGTGCTGAAGAAAAGATGTGAAAGAAAGAAAAAAGCACCTAGCTGTATAAGTTGGCACCGGCATTTGTATTATAATTGTGTTAGCAGTTACACTCGCTGCAAAATCAGCACGTATTTTTATAATAGCTTCAGCCTGATAGCATAAAAATATGTGTTCAGATTGATCTTGGCCATCATGAATAATATTTATGTATAAAAAATCATTAACAATAAAGGAAGCATCCTGTTATAATGAGGAGATCAAAAAAAGGATGACCCAACCTTTAATTTTCCTGCTTCTTCAATCAATGCACTAACACGAAAAGGAGGCTTAAATTCCTGAGTCATACGATAGTTCATCGCAGCAAATTCTCCATCTGGAGGTATCTATCACCAAGAGAGGAACATTAAATGATAAAATACCTTGCGGAAAAAAACAAATAATTCCCTAAAGATGCTGCTTTTGTAAGATATATTCTAATTAATATCATTCTCTATTAACATCTTGATATATATGGAAAGCAATATACTCACTAGTGATAAAGTTCGGTCCACATCAAAGCTGTCAAGACGAACTGATTCATGGAAATTACAATCATCAAGTATTACAGCTCCTCCTGCTGAACTTCTATAGTCTGTAACATAACCAATCTTGCAATGATTAACAACTCAGAAGCTCACCGTATATGATTCAATGACACAGTAGCAAAATTCTCCAAAATTCTAAGAGTTTCAGAGATGTTTGACGAGGCCAAACGAATCACTGGATAATGTTCCAAAGATAGATTAATTAAGAGTTATCTATTCAACTATCAACAAACATAAAGATCTATCACTAATGACAAAACTCCAAATAAAAACCTCATTACAGATTACAAGCTAGTGAAGCCATTTTTTTGGTGTATCCTAGTAATGTCTTTTCCCAACTGTCTAATTCATCCTCTCTCATACTTATTTTTTAGTCACAATGAAAGCCATATTAATTGAACTTCTATACACTATATCCATTAAAAATCCTATTTGTACATACTTATCCAATTCTTTTTTCTGATTTTGACATTGTTTTCAATTTTCAATTTCAACACTAATTAGTCTATACATGCATGACATTGCAAGATTGAAAATATCTTAGACACATCAATACTTACAAAGTGGCACACCAGGATCCATCTAAAGCCAACGGTATCATTTAATATTGATACAGTTTACATAGGGCATCACGTAGAGGTCAGCGATAGCCATCAAAATGGCTCAATACATGCAACCAATGGTTTTAATCACTTGTGTGATGACTAAACTAGCTTATTTTCCAATAAATTAAACAGAAATGGAAGCATCTTGTACCGACAAAGTGACAGACTCTAAAACTAAACCTATAAAAGTCAATCTAGAGATAAATTTCTGCTAAGCCTAAGATGTCTGTTAAACATGAGATATTACAAAAAAATACAGAACTGAAGTTTAAGTGAAAACAAAGCAACAATATAATCAGCAGCTAGGCGACTAGGTTTGTTCTCACCATAAACAGAAGAACTGTTCCTACCAACGCTCAAGTCCTCATTAAGAGCCAGACGAATTTCTGGGCTTCCTGTCAAGTAGCTTTTCATTTGAATGGTGCCATCAATCTCTGATGTGAGTATATAACCCTGTTCCATGTTAATATCTGTTGTCAGAATGGTATAACATAAAATGCATAGCTTACATGGAAAGAATCACACATCTTTACCATGATTCTGACATACTCATGTAAACATGGAGTTTCTGCAGGATCCAAATTTGAATAAACAAAGGCTTAATACAATTGAAAAAATCTTCTGACCAACCATGTGCCTGATTAACCCTCTAAAATCAGTGTCTAACCTAATTCCTAGACGAATCTAGGTAAGATACAAACTTGCCTAACAACCTAGAATGTTGGTTAGCAGGTCGAACTAGCTACCTCAATAGCTGCAGTTTAAGCTCAAGCAATCAAGGAGCAACTATTCAAGAGTAAGGAAAAGTAACAAGCTTTCCAATATAAAAAATGACCACCTAAAAGAACCATAGAAGCAAACAAGACAACAAAACACCTTCAAAGAATCCAGAACATATACACTTTAAACATTGAGTTCCACAAGGGTCCCTATTGTGGAGCCTTTCGCACTGGGCTTGCCCTTTTCTGCATGTTAATTTCCATGCAGCAAGCTAGGAATAAGAACTGGAGTACTTGGAAAAGGTAAAACATAGATACAATCATCCAACAAACTAAAATTAATGAAACTAAAAGAATAATTAACTTTAACATCTTTGGTTCATTCTGACCCAAAACTACAACCAAAGCAGGTCTTGATCAAAAAGCACTTCAACAAAGACTGAAAGGGGATTCATTCCACTATTAATTGTGATAGTTTGTCCTGTAACCAGAAATAATTTATTTCCTTTAAAAGATAATATAACCCAGAATACTAAAATTTCCATTAGAGTATTGTTGCAGACACCAATTGTCTTGACAAGTGCAGGCTTTGAATTTAAATTCTGTAGACCACAAAAACAATGAAGAACATGAACATAGTCACGGAAAAATTAGCCAATAATTAATCAAGAACAAAGAGTAAGCTAGGTCAGTAAAACTTTTTAATGGCCATTAGTTATGTATTTAATTAGGAATATAAATATTGGATGAGCCATTTGGTATGAACTTGTAATTATTGATCCAATGGCCGACTGGTATGCAGACCAAGTAATTTAACCTGTTCCAGTCCCAAACCAAGCTTTCCACACAGCTCAGAATCAAGCTATTGCATAGTAAGATCACTGTACTAGCCTTATCAAGCAATAAGCAGTTTTGAAAGATATCTGAAGCTGAAATTAAATAATTGCCACCCCTCATGTTGTTATGAACAGTAATTGTACAATTTGACTAATGGTGTTCATTTTAGTTTGCCATAAACCTTTAAGCAGATAGGACATTTCATGTTGTATAAATCAGCAAAATGTAAACATATGTTTAGAAGGGCAGGTTATTGGAGTCCTACAGTGAATAACGAATTGATAGAGGACTTATTTAATTTGGCATCCAAAAGCTGGTCTCCAATTAGCTTAGATGAGACAAGATAATATGGATTTATGATACCACATACATGGCAAAATTGCTATGCTTTTAATACATTTTGTTGCACAAACATGTCTACATGAGTATGGAGTGATAATCTAAATAAAGCAAATAAATTTTGACACAACCACTCATGTAATCGAACTGACAAAAGACAGATTTACTCACACTAGAGCTGAATGTCACACTTATTTTTTCAATAATGTCAACAAATATTTCCTCCCTCTTTCTGCCACCAGGTTCCGTAACTATAACAGATTTGGTAATAGCTGTACCAGGCATCTTTTTGGTGCCTTGCTGCAAGTATGCAAATAACAGTAATAAAATGAAAGTCTGAAACATAAAACCAAGTAGATGAAAATAAATTGTATACAAGAGGAGAACCAGGAACTTAAGAGATTCTCCAGATGCATGGAATAACTAAAGGATTACTAAACGGTACCATAAACATTGATGCCGGACCAAGAGGAGGCACACGTGTCGAATCAATTGCAATTGGTTCATTAAATACATATGACTTCAAAACCTCCGTAGAAGTTGTTTGTGGATAACCAAAGTCCTGAAATAGAATTTCATATGCAACAGATATAGTCAATTGTCAAAATTCATATCCATGACATAGTAAAGAACAATTGCACTATAGTAGTCAACCGTGTCCTGAAAAATCATGAAGTAAATAATTAAATATATTAACATTTGAATCTATGTAAGACAATGAACATATACTTACAATAACTTCATCAAGTAATTCATACACAAGCACGAAATTTTTTCGCAACGAATCTTCATTAAGAACCCCAAGATAATCTTTTGTGACACGAGCAATTCTTTGCAAGAGCTCTAGAACAAGAGAAGGTGAAACATTAACTCTTGTTGTTGTCACAAAGAACAATCCCGCAATCTTCACATGGATGTAGTTAACCCCATCCACATTCTATTGTCAGAAAAAGGCAAAAGAAACAAGCTGTAAGACTTAGTGACATATAGATGCATCACTAACATAATTCCTATATGACACCATAAAGAATGAAATATATCAAGAAAGAAAAAAAATGGATATGACAGAACCTATTAATAATTTCTCTAATGAATAATCGAGAATGGACAACTCCTGAGTTGTTGATTCATTGTGCTAATTCTGAGTGTTCCTTTGTGCATTCATAACAATTAGACAAGACATATATGATACTTTACTAGCCTTGCTTACACAAATACCTACAAAGACAGGAGGTGCCTCCTCTTCTTCATCCTCTTTCCAGAACTTCACTTTGCGAAAAAATATCTCAGCACTTCCTTTTGAAACTTCCCCACGATCTGCATCAATTGTTCAAGGTAAATTTAAACTCAACTTCTCAAATGAAAAGGAAAGAAACCAAGCCTACCCACCAAAAGCTCAAACATAAAACTACATCATAAAGCTCGGAAATATAAAACTTAATCCACTAATCATCAGAAACATAAATAAGAACTGGACAAGAAAAATTTAGGACCTGCAGGAAAAAGGATGTATTGGAGTACTTTGCAGATGGCAAATTTTATGAGGATCAATGACTTGATTTTACATGTCTTTCTACTTTCAACAAACTACAAATGCTTGGAATGGTATATGTAATTACCATCCATGTAAAGAGTCGCATACACTATCGAGTCGAATTAACCTATCTGGCATGTCTCATGAAAATTTTTAGAAGAAATAAGAATCAACATAGAAAAACCTAAAAAAGAAAGGAGACAAGAAAAAGAAAGCAAAATAGTAAATCAGAAAGGAAATTGAACATTGATTGTGATCCATGAGTCTAATGTTTCCGCAATTATTTTGCAAAACATGCAAACTGTGTCAAAATCATTTGGTGGAACCTTTTGCTATGTGAACATGAAAAATTGACACTCCTCCAAGAAGACATACTGCCTTCTAGCAGACAAAGCAACATCGAAGTTGAAGCCATTTATGCATTTCCTATCTATATTTTCTTATTGAAGAAGTCATAGATAAACAATGCAGCTAGAAGTCTATTAGCAGAACCAGATGTAATTATGATACAAATTAGCAACAAAAAAAGACGTCGTCATGATCAAATGTGTACAAAGCAAATAATCATCTAAGAACACCCAGTTTCAGAAATAAGTTGCAGACACATCACATGTCTAGGTAGCAGAAAATATCGCTTTCATTGACATATAATTGTAGCACAAAAGATAGAAAAGCAAAGATGCAATCTGCCAGCAAGATGGAATTTTGGAGGGCACTGCGTGCTCGCAGAAAGAACTTTCGAATATGACCAAATGCAAATTTGGTATCAAATTAAAGAACCGTAATCCCAGCACCATGGCTCCAGATGTCTTATAGGGCAAATGTTGCACAAAAACGATCATCCATTAGATGAATCCGACTTAGCCCGTAAACGACCGACAATATCCAAGAAAGAATGGATGACAAACCTTGGATCCGCGCAATCGACAGATCTCAAAGTCGTAGTGACAAACGAAATATAGGATTTCCATCAAACGATACAGAGATCCACGGACCTCATGCCCTATTGGCGAACTATGGTTAGGGTATCGGCCAAACGACACAGGCGAACTAGCGATGCGATCGCAGACGAATCGAGAAAACGAAAGGGAGAAGATGTTTACAGTCACGGAAGACGATGTTGTCGCCTCGCTGCGACAGCACGAAGAACTGGGCGATCATCGATTGTCGTCGAGACCCACACGAACAAGAAAGAAAGCGAGCGCCTATTTGAGCCGACTGGATTTATATGTGTCGTCGCTGTGACTGACGCGAGAAATTTAGATCAAGAAACCCTCCTCACATTCTTCTTTCGATGACTTTAACTAACGGATTTACCCTCACAAGAACACTATACCCACACACAAACATATATATATATATATATATATATATACACACACACAAAACTTAAATATAGAGGGATTCATTTGTCATAACGAGGATGATCATATTACGATGACCATAAAAACAAGAGAAGAGATCAATCTCCAAAATAGTATAGTAATCATTATTATTACATTCATTTGTTTGATGTATAATTATATTAACATATCATTTGGTCTCTCCATTCACCTTCATGGAAGATGTTATTTATTGTATATTACAGAAACATATGATTTCAACTTGATATAAAAGATAACCCAATCCAGTAAGACCTTCATAGCCAAAGTGTTCAATTATGTCATGTATTTAACTTATAAAACACATGCTGGGCATTTTAAAACATTAGTTGGTTGGTCTTCAAATGCATCCACACAGAAACAACAAGAAAACAACCCAACCATTTCCATTCCTTTGTTCTTCTCCCCCATCTTTTTGTCGACATTCCTTCTCTTCATCCTACCTTCTTCTTCTTCTTCCAGAGTCTCAAAATAAAATGGGAAAAGAGGCAAAGATAAACAGCATCATGGTTGACAAAAAAGGCCTTCCAACCTCTTTTTGAGTTCAGTTCCTGTGGAATTCTCTTTATTTTTCTTTTAAATACAGATCACAAGGTCTGTGGAATAAGTGATCCATTCAGTCACAGCAGTTGAGAGCTAATTAACTTTTTTTTTTCCTTTGGGTTCTGAAACCCATCTGATCTTATTTTGAACTGATTCTTGAAGTGCATCTTCTTATTGTTTCAGGGTGTCAAAACAAGAGATGCCTGAGGATGGTGCCACTGTTGTCATCAAAACTAACATTTAATGAGCCTCTTTGGCTAGAGTGCCTTTCTTCCTCCTTTTGAGCTTCTGGTCTACACTTATTTCCTGTTCTTGCCTTTGCTAACCTCCCTTGGCAATTGATCATATAGGGGTCATCATCTCAAACTGAATCCATATCATCCTGATAGAATTGAACGACCATTTCCACTATGATGCTTGAAGCAATGATAGGCTTTCCATGGCAGTTTCCAACCATTTCCACTATGATGCTTGAAGAAGCAATGATAGGCTTTCCATGGCAGTTTCCAATTACTTCCTCTACAATCACACCAAGAAACACTGTAGGCAAGAGGAGGATCCATTCTCACCATGAGATTATGTGAGGGTCCTTCCAAGGCAAGAATGTTTATACAATCCTGTCAAAGTCTCAAATCTCATGTTGGGAATATGGTAATAAGAGCATCCAATAGCTGGTGAACCAACTTCCAGCTGGACTTAATCTGCACAGAAGCCTTATAAAACCAAGCAAAATCCATGTGAAAGGAAATGGTGTAACTCATAAAGGAGCAAAAGAAGTTGATTTTCAGAGGGATGACTAGTTTCAGAAACTTGTAGGAAAATATGCAAATATCACTCACAACTTGGCTGAGCATAATTAACATTAGATAGAATGTACTTTAATAATTACAGCAATTCTAGATGCTCATGGTATTTGGATGCCAAATGGACCACCAAATCCATACCTTATATTGTGAAGTCATGGAAGGAAACCAGATGACAGAGTATTAAGCAACATATGCATGGCAAATATCAGACAGCACAAACAAGCTTAAGAAATAGAATGTCCGAACATATTTCCTCATCACCTAAAAAAGCTTGGAATATACTCGCACATATTTTCTTATTACCTGAAAAGGTTTGGATTATACTCACACATATGCATGTGTATTATATTACATGTATATATATAAAGTCCAGTGTTGCAATTGACTAGAGAATTAACAGAGTGTTTGATTCACAACTAGTAATGCTAGGTAGCAATTGCATAGTAGCAGTTGCAAGTGCAGTTGTTTGGATGCTACTTGAAATCAAGGTAGAGAAGCCGGCGTCCGATGTTCAGAGAGGAAGGAGGCGACAGTAGTTATATGATCTAAAGTGCAGGAGAAAGGGATAATGTGTGAGACAACACATGAGAACATGGTGAGAGTATCTGAATTCAAATTTAACTTGCAACCTCAACATGCAAAAGTATGTCATGCAGCATTTCAAACCACAAATTCATTTATAGCATGTGAGGACCTAGTTGCATGTGCAAATACTGGAAGTGTCTTATTAGCAGGCAATCAAATGCTTATAAGTGGGTACTGTTGCGAAATGACTTGCAAGAAGACCATTTGCAGGCCCTCTTAAGTGTACATTGGTACAAATAGCTGCAATGACATTGATCACAGTTATCACAATTCAGATTTAAGTTTTGCATTGTGTTGCAGTCATTTAACTGGGGAAAAGGATCAATTCCAATACGAGCTTGTCTACTGAAATCACTTTTAAGTTTTATGACAATAGGAAGCACTTCTTTCATAACATGCACTCTACTAAAATATCCCATTGAAATGTACCAATAAGACTTTAATCCAATAATATGTGAACTAAATAACAAGAACTGTATTAATATCCAACCGGCACGCATTTTACCTCAAGATGAGCGCCAACTTTACAGCATGTGAACATTTATGCTAAATGTCAACTAAACAGAATTAGAAACATAGAATTAAGTTGCTAGATTTTCAACAATATGTACAGGATCGTGCAGAACTTTAATTAAGATATATGAACAAAAATAACAACATTTTCTTTAGAACTTGCTGCTACGTCCGAGACCAACCTAGAAAGATTGAAACTTTTATACATGTAAACTGATATATTATGATCAATTTATGCCAATTTTAAAAACATGTCATATATCTGGTATAGCTCACAGAATGTATGCATGTTATCAACTATTAATAAAGGATGCCATGTTTATTTAATCCCTTAACTTGATATTCTAGCTGTAAGTTATTCCTTGCTGAACTATATTATTTGAAGGAATACTACTAAGAACTAGAATATCTATGACATCTAACAAGTATAGCTATTTCTGGTTGAACTATATTATATGAAGGAATTCTTCAAATTAAGAACTAGAATAACAAATGTAGAAGATGGAAAAAAAAAGAATTAGGATATATATTACATCAAGCAACACTGGAAGGGTCGTCACAACCAATCTAGGCTTACATTCACTAAAACACAATCCTTATCATGCAACTTGCTAATACACATAAAGATACATACACAACCTTATAAATATCCTAAACGTCAAGTGTCATCAATCTGTTAACTATATGATCCTAAGCCTTTTAACTATGGTTCCATCCATGAGAAGAGTCCTTGCAATCATATGGTGCGAGGATGTCGCCCGAACTTGATGTAAAGAATGTAAAGAAGCAAAATTTTGGCTTGGTTCCTAAAAATAGTTTCAAGAACTATTACAGATATTGAGAATAAACATGATATCAAGGTTTAAAGCCTAGCTACTTAAGGCGGAACATACTTTGCCACACCAAATCAGCACACAATGCATGACAATTACCACGGTAACATAAACAAATCTAAATGACCATGGTCATGCCTTGTCAAGCCACTGGGGATACTAACTGTGCCAATAGCCTACCGGGCAAGGGCCTGAAATGTGACATCTTAATCCTTGTTATGTGGTATATAAAATTTAAACCTCTCATGAAGGACCTAATAAAAATAGTAAATCATGATTTATGAACAGGTTTTGTGTATTTTCCATATCATCCCTCCTCTTTTTAATGTCAAAGATACAATTAATTTATTTGAATTTGTAAGCGACGTGCATCATTGACCCATCCCTCAATATCATCAATGGTTGAACTATTGTATCGGCACATAAAAATACATCCACATAAAGAGTGAGTGCAAATATCAAAGTCTTATAAAAATGCATCCACATAAGCTAGGCTGAAATATTGGTGGCCGAACACATCATGGCATGATATAAGTCGATATTTCGAACCTTGGATATAAGTACATCAAACTTCATTTGATAAGGACAGATCCTGGTGAAGTGCACAAAATGCATCCACATAAAGAGGCTCCGATGAATAACAAACAAGTCTACACTGTGAATGCATCTTAGCAATGCTGTGGATTTAAATGCATAATCTAACACAGTCATGGTGAATTTAAGGAAAGAATATGACAAAAAGTATCAGTTTAGGTAATTAGAGAATCAACAATAATATTCTAATATAGCTTCAAATGCAAAATAACCAGATAAAAGTACTGCACAAATAAAAGGGCCAGTGCACTCTGCAGAGCTTCTGCCAAAGTAGAATGTATGGAGAGTTACTCTATGCAGCCTTGCCTAAAGATATTATTCAGTGACTTTAACTCTTCACACTCAAATTGAAGCAGAGCAACCTTAATGTGGAAACAAGATTCAGGATCAAAGGCATTGGATTCCCAATGGTCCGGTCTATAACATGGAATATTGGTGATCGTTGCCAATTTGAAAACAGCAAAAATATGATTATGCTATTCAAACAATTATGTGCCACATTATATTAGCTATCTGAAGGAGTACAAAATTTCAAGATACAAAAGTTTGAAAGAAACATCCATTGGAATTACTTTTTAGGTTTTCTAGAATATCATAACCAGGAAAGATTTGTTGGGTAGGTAAGCAAACATGGTAAAACTAATGTGATATTACTATTATGATTAGTTTTGGGAATGCTAATCAGAAAAAGAAAATGAAAGTACCTTTCATAGAAAGCTTCCTTCCTTCTCAAATAGCAGAAGCCACCAAGTACTCTCCAAACTAGGCAAATAGTGAGCTCAGATATCAAAGTCTTACGAAAGTATCAAGGACCACGAAGCAAGGCTGATGACTAACATAACCTAAACCAGCAAATTAGAATAGGAGAGAGATTATTCTGTCACCATAAATTAGTTTCTGATGTAGAAAGGGATCAGTCTTCAATACATCAAATGCTGACCCAATTAAAATACAACACACTAGAAGTGATACTCTCTTTGGCCAACTGCCTCAGACTCCTTGATCGCCTTGAATTCATTACTAGTACACTAGGGCATCCGCAGAGGTATCTCTTCATCCCTCAGAAAGGGAAGATTCTGCAGGTTGTCCAGAATCTCATCGGTAGCATTGACATCTATATGAAAGTTCATGGTATAGTCATCATTTCCTTGGACTCCACTCTCAGAACCACCCTTAAACTCTTGATTGATATTAATACCCCTACCTTCCACTCCCCCTGTATTTGTAGGCATTACCTCACTGCCGGCCCACTGCTCAGGGTCAACCGTTGGCGGGTTTTGATTACCATTACCTTTCCGTCGGTTCCCACCACCGAAAGGCGACTTCTTTGGACCTCCTACGACCTTTTTCATTGCCATCTTCTTCTTACTCCTCGTGACCGGCCCTGTCGATTGCGGTTCCACAACGTTTCCTGTATTAACAGTATTCTGCGGCTCGCGTGGTGGCGTCACATCCTCCTGCCCATGTTTGGAATTCTGAGATGGGTCGATCTTCTCCGAATTGGGAAACATGGGAAAGAAGGGTTTCCATTCGCTATTGAGATCGGGAGCGCTGCAATTGCCGCCGGCATAGAAGCTCGGCCCACCAGGAAACCCGAGAGGGAAAAAGCCCCAAGAGCAGTAGTACATATTGGTGCCTGGGACTACAGGTGGCGCAGCTGCGAGCTTGGTGGCTTGGAACGGCCGGCGGCAGTTGGGGCAGCGAAGGGTCAGGTTTAGATACTCCCTGGCGTACTGGTGCACGTGGCAGCAGGAGAGGCAGGCGGTCCAGAAGGGATCGGCGGCGGCGGCGGAGGAGGAGGAAATAGGGAAGGGCTTCGAGGAAGAAGCGGCCGCCGCTGCGGCTGCGGAGTTGGCGATGTGGAGCTCGGCGTCGAAAAGTGATTTCTTGGTGGGATCGGAGAGGACGGCGAAGGCATCGACGACGAGGCGGAAGGCCGCATCGGCGCCGGGAGCTCTGTTTCGATCTGGGTGGAGGAGGAGAGCCAGGCGTCGGTACTGGCGCTTGACGGCGGCAGCATCACCGGCGTCGGTGGAGGAGGAGGGGGAGGGGGGCGGAAGCTGGAGAACGGCATACCAGTCGACGTGGTTGTTTACGCGGCGCTGCGAGGCAAGTAGGACGTCGGCGACGGCGAGGATCTGGTCGACGCCGTCGAGGAGGGGATCCACTTCCATCGCCCGCTCCGCGAACCGCTTGGTCCCCAGGAGGTCGCGCACCCCGAGGAGCTTCTCTGCGACCGCCAGCCACCGCTCCGCCTCCGCCCTGCCGCCTCTCCCGCCCGGATCCATCTTGCACGCGGCCGTCTCCGTCTGGCGAGTGAAGAGAGTCCGAACAGATACCCTCGATTGCAGTAAATGACCAAAAAAGACAACATCTATCACGCGTTACGTTGCCCCGTGGAGGGCAGCAGTGTCTTTTAAGCACCGGTGTCGGACATTTATGACCCTGCTCTCGCTCGTCGATCAGCCACGTAACCTTTTTCTATTTAATCAAATCACCACATTGCCCTTCACTTTGCCAAAGCTCTTTTTGGATAATGTTCTGCGTCCCCTCTCCGTCTACCCAAACCCGTGGATATCAGTGACGTGGCTCTCCGTCAATTCGACGTGTACAGATGGGGGAGCCAAAAAGTGTCGATCTCGGGGACGTGAATCCTGAAATATTTCTTTCGCGTAGTGAATGATGAGATGGGAGACTTCATGCAGGAGACACATAAACAGCCAAGTTATGACACCCCACGTGTAATTTGGTTCCAATTCGTCTTAATTTTACACGGTGTGCAGATAAGAATTATGTTTGCAAAGGTCCACAGAATTCGGTGTGCACATCAGTGTATGTCAAATGGGAGGTCGATTTAATATGAACAACATAAGCTATAATAATTTTTTTTGAAAAAAAAAAAAAACATTCTAGTGCATGATGTAATTTGTAAGGTTATTGAAAATAGTTTTTTTTATAATTGTTTTCCCAAGTTAGATGAGTATTTCTTTGGCTTATTCATCAAAATGAGGGAGAATATGGAATTTTGGGATCTAATCATGTAATGTCAAGATTGATTTGATGAACTTGAGGGAACATGATTGATGAGAAATTTACCGAGATCAGAATATAAAACAGAATCTCTGTTTTGCCTAATTGGCATCAGCATTCAAAGAGAACTTATTACCTAAACACATGGGTGTGTAATCCATATGCTGAAAAATTAGGACTGATTTGGTGAATTTAATCCAAAAATTATCTGATTTCCATCTACTAACTTTTTTTTGTGGTTTTTGCAATCTCAATTGTATATAATGATGGATGAATGCTTTATGTTTGAATGCCAACGTCGATTGTCACATTCGATGATCAAATGACTCTTTTATGTTTGAATAGCATGCTTTAATAAAACTACTCGCTAAATGACCGTAGTTGCATTAATCGATTATATATAGCACTCTATATATACTAATAAGGTCAATGATTTTTTTATCATACCTGTAATGGGATAATCAAATTACATCATTAATGAGTATCGATGCAGAAATAATATATTTATTACTCATTTAAATCATTTAAACTAGCTTAGGAATATTTCACGTACGTACTATTCATTTAATGAGGAGAAAATTATTGTAAATACAAAAAAAAAATTAAAAAAATAAGATTTGATCTTGATTGAGAATTAAATTTTTTGAATGAAGAGCTTAAAAATTCATATATGCAAGGATGAAAGTTTATCAATTAAGAATATTTTTTTTAATAAAATTAAAAATATTATTAATATATATATATATTTGATTTAATATTTTTTTGTAATTATGCCTATGAAAATAGACTATAATGTTATAATAGAAACCGTTAAAGAATGGATTAATAAATTATGTTATCTTCCAACAATAGTTATTGGATCAAATCTAAGTTCAAATCTTGTTAGGAAAAAATATTATTGATGTCTTGGTTAACTCGATATGGTCCAAACTAAGGTAGGCAATACCGATGTGTACCGCCCGTACCGGGCGGTACGTACCGGTCCGACAGCTTACCGGTACGCGGACCGCCCGGTACAGTGCTACAGTGCACTGTAGAAATCGTTAAAGAATAGATTAGTAAATTATGTTATCTTCCAACAATAGTTATCGGATCAAATCCAAGTTCAAATCTTGTTAGGAAAAATTGTTATTGATGTCTTGGTTAGCTCGATATGGTCCAGACCCGTATGCATAAGATTATCTGAAGTATCTCTAAAGTGGATCTCAAACCCGTATGCACAAGATTATCTGAAGTATCTCTAAAGTGGATCTAAAGTAGAGTTGTCAAGCTCTCGAGGTAAAAGTTTTATACTCCCAAGGTGAAAGTATTGTTCTCCTAAAGTGAAAGTATTGCACTCTCAAGGTGACACCTACACGAAAACCAAGGTCGAAGGAGATTTCTTGACTCAATCTCTCCGACACTCAAGTTAGTAATTCAAGGTCCATAAATGTGAACTCGAATAATTCAAGAAATGAGAGAATCATCCCTCTTTTCCTATTTAGGATGTATTTTTATAGTGAAAGAAAATTTATGATGTTCTTCCTCGCAAAGGAAGAGAATATAGTTTATGATTATTTTCCTTATCATAAAGAAAGATAAGGAAGTTTGTAACTGTCTTCATTGCTATAATGAATAAGAAAGAAGCTTTTGTTTCTTTTGCTTTAAATATTTATACATGAAGGTGGATATAGGATAAATCGGATGACACTTGGTAATTATGTGTTAGTCGACGATAGATTTCCTATCATTTGTCCTGCCCCCTTGAAGATATGCTTCGAGGCTATTGTAAAAGGGGTTTAAAGTGCGCCATTCAGTTTTTTCGGCATAAGAGCATCCGAGATCTCATCTTATAGGTTAGTTTTTCTTGAATCAAATGTCTTAGGTACATTAGGCCTTGCGCCTTCGTCATAGCAAGTTTCTTTATACTAGTCGTGTTTTTCCTATTCATATGTTTTGAGTATGTTGGGCCTATGTTTTTATCGTAATGGATATATTTTGGTTTGAGTAAGGTTTTTTCGACTCACGTATCTCTGATCATTTGACCTTGTATCTCTACCATAACGGATTTATCTTGGCGCCAGTCGGGTTTTCCCGACTCATGCATCTCGGGCGCATTTAGCCTTACACATATACAATAACATATTCATCTTAATGTGAGTTGAGTTTTTCTGACTTACATGTCTCAATCGCATTTGGCATTGCACCTCTGTTGTAGTAAATTTATGTTGGTACAGATCAGGTTTTCTCGACTCATGCACCTAAGGTGCATTTGGCCTTGCGCCTCAATCATAGCGGATTTATCTTTTTGGAAGTTGGGTTTTTCTGACTCATGTGTCTTGGATGCATTTGGTCTTGCGTCTTCGCTATAGTGAATCTCTGATCTTCCTAACATGGTAAGCTTCAAATCTTCTCTCTATCGTGGCGGATGTCAAGTCCCTTTTTTGTCGTAGTGGATATTAGATTTTTTCGCTAGGGGACTTTAAATCTTCTTTCCACTATAGTGGATTTTATGTCTCTTCTCTGCCATAGTGGATTTTGGGTCTTTCCTCCATAACAGGTTTCAAATCTTTTTTTCGCTATGACATATTTCATGTCCTTTCTCCGTTGTAGTAGATCTCGGGTCTTTTTGCCATGGCGGGATTTAAATCGTATTTCCACTATATATGATATTGATTATGATCGACACACAACAATGCTCTCCACCAGAGATGTCACGATGGATCTTATCACCAATGATGGTCTTGGCAGTGAACCGATGGGCGAGGTGGTCGATGAGTGCTTATACTCAACTCTTCTTTTTCGAGGTGGACAGTAGCCACAACAGTCGAAACTCCATGAAAAACATTAATGTCTCTTCCACGATGAGCATGGGGTATA
>LVTN01001207.1:10291-22412 GCA_001649415.1 Musa itinerans
ATTTTGAGCATGATAGATCATGATAGGAATCATGATGTGCATGTTGATAAGTTTAATTAACTTATCTTATCGGTTTGTTTCTTGAATTCAACGGCCTTGAATTCAAGTATGTCTTTTCTCAAGTATGACATATAGAAATGGGGAGTTAAGGTTAACTCCGTCATCAATTGATTGTCATTATCAAAAATGGGGAGATCGTTGAATCTCGAATTTTGATGATGAAGTCAATTGTGAATTGTTTGATCTAATCTATATGTTGAGAAAAGTGTGCAGGATTAACTACGATAGTAGTAAGACATAAAGCAGGTGTTGTGCCAGAGTCAAGATCGAGATCTCATTGGGAGTTCGAGAGTTCGATGGAAGTCCGGACGTTCGTCGGAAGTTCTACCGGAACCAACCGAGAAGTCCAAGAGCTTGCCAAAGAAGCTCATCGAAACTCACCAAGAAGATCGTCATAAAGTCCAGGAGCTTGCCGGGAGTCCACCGGAACATTTCCGAGAGTTCATCGGATGTTCGCCGGAAATACACCAAAAGCTCGCCGGAAGAGCAATTGACGCACCGGAACAAGAAGCACTATAAACTATGTCTTAATTATCATAGTTAGAGCATAAATTAAGTGAGGATTGAGAGGTGATCCCACTAACTTAATTAGGGGCCAACTGGACCTTTAACAGGGCTGAATTGGGCCGAATTGAGCACCCAATTCAGCCCCTAAAAACATGGCCGGCGGTGGCACCGCCTGGAAGGCAGTACCCCTGGATTCCTGGGCAGTGGTACCGCTAGCAGTAGTGCTGCTAGCGGCGGTACCTCCCAGGGTCATATCAACGATGGTAGTATCGTCCAGTAATGACGGTGGTACCGCCAGTACCCCGGATTTCGGGGATATGACACTTTTTTTCTCCAATTTTGAAGCCATTGGGGCCTATAAAAACCCCACCCTTTTCTGCATGAAAGGGCACGAAAATATTGGCTTAATATTGAATTCTTGAGTATAAAAGTATTGTAAAAGTTAGAGTTCTCCTCCTCCATCTCTTAGCCTTATAACCATCCAAGAAAGAGGAGTGAGACTTGTAAGGGTTCATCTCCTAAACCCAGGAAAAGGAGAAAGTGTTGTAAAGAGGTTTCGGTCTTCACCTATTAAAGGAAGGCCTTTAGTGGACGCCAGTGATCTCGTCAGAGGAGGAATCCGAAAGTGGATGTAGGTCACATTGACCGAACCACTCTAAAACTCGGTTTGTATTTACTTTGAGCAATTTACTTTTATAGCAAACTGCCTCTCCTCCTTACTGTGCTTTTACTACGCCTACATACACTTTTAAGTAAATACCTTCTGAGATTGGCTTTAATCATACGAAGACTTTACGAAATCGACGCTTTTCATTTATGCAATTTACATTACTGCAAATCTCCTTAATCTTCTCTTGTACTTTTACGAAAGCTTTAAAGTTCAAATTCTCTCCTAAACGGATTGAATAGAAACCATTTTCGTTGGAATCAGTTTTAATCGAAACAAGTCTATTGAAATCGTGAAAGTTTTCCGCTGCACTAATTCACCCCCCCCTCTTAGTGCTGCTCTTGATCCTAATAGGAAAACCTAGCTCAAGCACCACTCCACAACTCGAGTATGTTCAGGTACATAAAAATAAGTTCTGACTTTACGTAGGTCCGATAGAGTATCCCATCCTCTTGAGAGATATGTGGGACATATTTGAGGAGATGATGTTGAGGATATCGATCCTTGGACCTACGAGGAGGATATTACGGGTATAAGCTCCAAGAAGTGGCAAGAAGCCATGAATTCTGAGATGGATTCTATATACTTCAATAAGATTTGGAACCTAGTTGATGTACTTGAGGGTATTGTACCCATCGGTTGCAAGTGGATCTTCAAGAAGAAGATCAAAGTAGATAGAAAGGTAGTGACCTATAAAGCAAGGCTACTGGCTAAGGAGTATCGTTAAAGGCAAGGTGTTGACTATGACAAAATCTTCTCACCCATAGCCATGCTAAAATCCATCTGAATTCTATTAGCTATTGTAGCACACTATGATTATGAGATCTAGCATATGGATGCAAAAAATGTGTTCCTCAATGGCAACCTCGATGAGGTGTATATGATACAGTCTAAGGGATTCATGTCCAAGGACTACCTAGATAGGGTGTGTAGGTTGCTTAGGTCTATTTATGGACTGAAACAAGCTTTCAAAACTTGGAAAGCAAGATTTGATGAGGCGATCAGATCTTATGACTTCGATAAGAATAAAGATGAGCCTTGTGTATATAGGAAAGTAAGTGGGAGCGCTATCACCTTCTTGGTATTATATGTGGATGACATCCTGATCATTGGGAATGATGTAGGAATGCTATCCAAAGTAAAGGCTTTGTTATCTAGACACTTCTCCATGAAGGACCTAGGGGAAGCATCCTATATCTTAGGGATTCGAATCTATAGAGATGGATCTAAGAGGATGTTTGGCTTGTCCTAATCTAGGTATATAGACACCATTGTTAAAAGGTTTGGCATGAAAAATTTCAAGAGATATCTCATACTAATGAGATATGGGATATCGCTTTCTAGGAGTATGTCCCCAAAAATCTCCTGAAGAAAAGGGTGAACATGGATAAGATACACTATGTCTAAGCGATAGGGTCTATCATGTGTTGAATCTTCGATTTTGATGATGAAATCAATTGGTAAATTGTTTGGTCTAATCTATATGTTGAGATAAGCGTGCAAGATTAACTACGATAGCGGTAAGACATAAAGCAGATGTTGGGCCGGAGTCAAAGATCAAATGATACGTTGAAGATTCGGATAATGTGTCGGAAGTTTATCGAAAGCTCGCCAAGAGTTCATCGAGAGCTCACCGAGAATTCGTCGGAAGTTCGCCGAGAGTTCATTAGGAGTTCGTTAAGAGTTCGCCGGAAGTTTGCCGGAAGTTCGTCGAGAAGTTTGCCGGAAGATCGTCGAGAGAACAATCGACATATCGGACAGAGTTTGCTTGTTTAAATATCTTAATTATCATAGTTAGACTTTTAGTTGAGTTAAGATTTGGAGGTAATCCCACTAACTCAATTAGGGGTCAATTGGACCCTTAACAGGGCTGAATTGGGCTGGTTGAATAGCTCATTCAGCACTTGAAGTCACAGCCGACGGTGGCACCAATTGGGACTCAGTCTCCCAAGTGCTCTGGGCGGTGGTACCGCTCAGACTGGGCGGTGGTACTACTGACAGTTAATGCTATCAAGCGATGGTACTGCCTTATCAAGCGATGGTACCACTAGATCTTGGTCTCTGAGCTCTGTCAAACGGTGGTACCGCCTAGTGTAAGTCTACAGGTGGTAGTACCATCCCATAATGGTGGTGGTATTACCAGAACCCTGAAATTCAGGGATGTGACACATTTTGGCTTTAATTCTAAAGCCATTGGGGCCTATAAATACCCCAACCCTTTTCTACATGAAAGGGCACGAAAGTGTGAATAATATCTTGAAGTCTTGAGGTGTTAAAAGTGTTGTAAAAGTGCTAAAGTCCTCCTCCCTTTCTAGTGTTGTGATCATTCAAGAGAGGTGTGAGCTATCTCCTAAATTCGTGAAAAGGAGAAAGTGCTGTAAAGAGGGTGGTTGGTCTTCACCCATTGAAGGAAGACCATTAGTGGACGCCGGTGACCTCGATAGAGGAGGAATCGAAAATGGATGTAGGTCACAATGACCGAACCACTATAAATTCCGGTAGGCTCATTTTCATTCTACTTTTTACTCCTGCTATTACTTTCTAAGTTAACTATTAGTTCATTTACTCTAAAGTCAAGCACTTTCTGAAATTGGTTTTCAATGAACGAATATCTTACAAAATCAATCATTTTTTCGCTGCACTAATTCACCCCCCCTCCCTTTTAGTGCCGCTCTTGATCTTAACAATTGGTATCAAAGCTCGGTTACTCTCATTTGGTTTAAAACCCAAGAGAGATGACATTTGCTAGTAACTAAGAGGGTCATTCAATTAAACGTCCACCCATGTTCAATGGGACGGATTACACATATTGGAAGACTAGAATGAGGATTTTTCTAATTTCTATATATTTTGAGTTGTGGAACATTGTGGAAAATGGATTTTAATAGTCTTCTCTTCCAATAAACAATTGGAATGAGTTGGAGAAGAAGACTTTTGCTTTAAATGCCAAGGCTATGAATGTCTTGTTTTATGCTTTAGATAAAAACGAGTTCAATCGAGTGTCTATTTGTGAAACGACTTTTGATATTTGGCACACACTCAAAATTACTCACGAAGGCACTAGTAGAGTAAAGGAGTTGAAGATAAATCTTTTAGTTCATACTTATGAATTGTTTCAAATGAATCCAAGCGAAACTATTGTTGACATGTAGAGTTTTACGGATGTCGTCAATAGTTTAAAAGCTCTTGGCAAATATTTTTCAAACTTTAAACTCGTTAATAAAATCTTGAGATCTCTTCCAAAGAGTTGGGACCCTAAAGTAATGGTCATTCAAGAGGCCAAGGATTTAAATAACTTTCCTCTCAAAGAACGATACTAAGAGGGGGATGGGGGTGAATTAGTGCAGCGGATAAAAACGACAACTTTCAATGATTTCAGAAAACTTCGTTCGATGAAATTCTAAGTTCGATAAAAACTGTTAGTTAAACTCGAATAAGCTTGTAAATGAGTATAGAAGAGGGGATTGGATAGTTTACAATGAAGTAAAGTAAAGTGCAGTAAAGAGAACAAGTAGTAAGGAAAGAACACACCAGAATTTATAGTGGTTCGATCGTTTTGACCTACATCCACTTCTGATTCCTCCTCTGTCGAGGTCACCAGTGTCCACTAATGGTCATTCTTCAATAGGCAAAGACCAACCGCCTCTTTACAATACTTTCTCATTTTTACGGGTTTAGGAGATAACCCTTACAAACCTCACACCTCTTTTTGGATAATTACAAAACTAAAGAGAAAGAGGACTCTAGCACTTTTACAATACTTTTTACACCCCGACACTTAAAAAAATTTTCCACACTTAGATATCACTTTGTTACCTTTTTATGCAGAAAATGGTGGGATATTTATAGGCCCCAATGGCTTCAAAATTAGAGCTAAAATGTATCTCATCTTGAATTTCTGGGGTACTAGCGATACCACTGTTAGTACTAGGTGGTACCACCGCTTGACACTCTGATACTATGCGGTACCACTGCCTGACAGAGTCTCGGATACTGAGCTCTAGCGATACCACCGCTTGGCAGTAATAACTGCCAGTGATACCATCGCTCAGTCTAGGCAGCACCACCGCCTAGACCACCTAGGAGATCATTCCCTAGGTGGTTCCACCACCCTAGTCTGGTGGTGCCACCGCTAGATAGGGTCCAGCAACTTGGTAGGGACTTGAATCCGGCCCAAACCAATCCAATTACGGACCTAGTTGGCCCTTAACAGGGTTAATGGGATTACCTCCCAAACCTAACCCTAATTATATGCTAACTATGATTTTTAAGGCATACACTAAATAAAACAAGCCTAGTAAGTCTAGGTTTCTTCCGACGAACTTCTAGTGATCTTCCGATGGACTTCAGTCGATCTCTCGACAATCTTCTAATGGACTTCCGGCAAGCTCTTAGACTTCACAATAGTCTTCTTGGCGAGTTCCGATGAGCTTCTTCTCGGTCAATTCTAGCAGCATTTCCGACGAACTCTCGAAATCTCGATCTTGACTCCGGCACTTCGTTTTGCTTTGTGCCTTAATCGCTATCGTTGTTAATCTTGAACACTTTTCACAATATATAGATTTGATCAAATAATTTACCAATTGATTTCATCATCAAAATATGAGATTCAACATAAAATACACTCATCCTAAACTTTAAGTAGTTATAATCTTAGAGTAGACAAAATTAACATTTTGTAAAATTTATATACAATTACGACATTTTAGATTTTTAATATGTTTAAATATTTAGCTCAATCCTTTTAATAATCCATTATTAAAATTTATCTTTTTTAGGATATGAGTAAAAGAATTAACATAAAAGCAAAGATAAATAATTACCAATATTTTCAAGTTTGCTATTCGTAAATAAAATAATGACAACATCATATTTTGATTTAAATTAACATGAGATAATAGATATTTATTATAAAATTTTATTCTTTTAATATAAAATAATTAACAATGGACTCGAACAATTCAAGTTGATAATCAATTCATCCACATTTTAATATTTTTAACTTGTACAAAGAGGATCATCAACTACATTCCACGACAAGGTGAATGAGATATTATTAAAATCACAAATTATAATAGTGAGAATTTTCATTCTATGTTTAGATTTTCAAATATTACAAGAATACTAAATTGACCACATAAAAAACTAAGTTGGTTCTCTTTTCAAATAAGAATTCTATGTGTGGAGAGTTTTGCACCATGCTTTGTATACTTCGTCTCAAGAAGAGCATAACTTATTAAATGACTAAAGTATTACTTGCTAATTCATAAAGTAGATGCTAATTCCTCTCTTAGTTATATTTATGCACTTAAAAGATATGAAATAATTTTTTTTTAATTTACCAAACCACAATCTTAATAATGTTATATAAGGTATAATATCATATTAAAAGATGATAATATTCTTATAAAATATTTACTTTATGGATATAACAAACATAGATTATAAATTGTGTGAGGTCACAATTCTTTATTCAACTTTTATGAATTTCACTTCTACCATTTTATACATTATTACAAACTAAGGAAGTTGCTATATACGATAAAGATTTTAGTTTGCATGGACAGTTTTAAAATAATATAGCGTTATGCATAAAATTCAATTGACCCTAATCTTTAGCTTACCTCACTCTTATGATGAATAATTCATCCATCTCGACATTACTTCAATAAACCAAATTTATTTTTTCTACGAAAAATAAAGTGTTAGTCCATCATATTTCGAAGGCATCTTCTTATTAGCCTAACGATCTCGCTTCTCTTAACGACAATGCAATTTTTTGCTTTAGCATCTAAAGAGATTGCCCCAACATCATCTTGAGAATTAGAATAGTTGGCTAAAATCTTATATTAGTAATAATCATTATTCACTTGCTTATGATATTTAGAATAATATACGATCAAGCATTATGGTAGTTTTGATGTTAAAACTTATGATTAATAACACCAAGTTCACCTCAATGTGGACTATATGGATAAGTGGTTTGTGAAAATTTGTCTAGTTTTTTTAATGCCATCTAGAAAGCTTTTTTTTTTTTAAGTAATTTGGCTATATTATTCAATATTTTAGATAGTATCGTATAATTGATAAAATTTAAATCTTGTTTCAAAATATTTTACTAACATGAATTACTTTTGTTTTTTAGCCATTGCTATTAAAGAGGATATAATTGAAGATGTGATCAGATATGTTGATACTAAACCTTTAATCATACCTACTCTTTATAATCCAATACACCTTAAATCTCCTTGAGCTAATTTTTCTAATATCATAAAAAATAAATTATAATGCATTATGTATTATCAATATCTTACTATGTGATGAATAAAAAATGATAAAACAAAAGCCTCAAATACTATCAATAAAATCAATATGGTTAGATTTCAACTTGTAGAAAAAATGTCCCAAAGGAAATTCTAAATATCAACTTTGAGCAATTATAGATTGTCTATAGTCATGACAAGTATAATTATATCAAAAAAAGTTTTCTTTCTATTTCTAGAAATAGAAACATCCAAGTTTATAAGAAAAGAAGTTTTGACATTACTATTACCACATGAAATCATATTATATCATTATATTACAGAAATTATCCAACAAGATGGATATTTTTATTGACATTATTCAATTATATAGTATATTATTGTAAATGAGCAATTCTTGTAATACGGAATGATTTTCAATTTCTTCTACAAATGCAAACCAATGTACATAACACTCACTCCATTAAAGTACAATTATATTATTAACTTTAAGGTTTTGATAATGAATAACTTATTCACTAGTTAAATGAACAAATTCTCATTTCAAAGTCACTAGCAGGTACTAAGTCAAAACATTCCTCTAAAAAGAAACTATCAATACATTATAAGTTACTTATGATAAAATAATCTTAGAGCATTAGAATATACTTATCTTGAAATTTAAGTGGTTGTAATGTCAAAGTAGGCAAAACAAATATTTAAGATATTTTAATAAAATAACAATTTTATCTTCTTATATTTTGATTTTGTTTGAAATTTTAGTTCTCTCCTTTAGACAACTGATTATTAAAATTCATCTTTGTTAGTTAGCATGAGGGCAAACAAATTAACAAAAAAAAAAGATATATTTTTGTAAATTTTTCTAACAATGCCATGCTTATATACAATCATGATAACATCATATTATGACTCAAATTATCATGACATACTTGATGTTTATTGAAAAGTTTTGTGCTTTTGATATATAATAATGAACGAAGGTCTCGAATAAGTCAAATTGACAATAATTTCATCCATATTTTGATATTTTTAACTTGTACAAAGAGGATCATCAACTAGGTTCATGGAGAAGGTGAACTATATATTATTCAAATTATAAATTCTAAGAGTGAGAATTTTTGACCATGGTAGATTTTCAGAAATTACAAGAATAAAAAATTCATCATCAAAAAAATTAAGTTGGTTCTATTTTTAAATAAGATTTCTATGTGTGGAAAGTTTAGCACCATACCACATATACTTGATCCCAAAAAGAGCATAAAGTATTAGATGACTAAAGAATTACTAGCTAATTCATAAATGAGTTACTTATTCCTTTCTTAGTTATATTTATGTACTTGAAGGATATGGAATAGATTTTTTCAAATTTACCATACAAAATATAAAGTATAAGCATTATATTAAAAGATGACATTATTTCTATAGAATATTTAATTAATAAATATAACAAGTTGTATAAGGTCATAATTCTTTATTTAACTTATATGCATTTCACTTCTACCATGAGATACGTTATTGCATACAAAGAAAGTTACAATATACAAAAAAGATTTCAGATCTAAATGACCATGGTCGGTTTTAAAATACTAAAACCTTAGGTATAACGTTTAGTTGACCCTAATCTTTAAATCAACTCACTCTTTTGATGAACAATTCATCCATCAAAACAAATTACGCCAATATTATAACTTTTTTTACAAATAATCAAGTGTTAGCTTATCATGTTTCTAAGACAACTTCTCATTAGCCTGATGGTCTTCCTTCTCTTTACGACAATGTAATTTTTCCTGGTAGTGTGTGATGAGATTGCTCCAACATCATCTTTAGCATTAAAAGAGTTGACAAAAATCTTAGGCCAGAAATAATCATTATTTATTTATTTATTGTACTTGGAATGGCTAACGATCCAGCATTATGGTAGTTTTGATATTAAACTAATGATAAATAACACCAAGTTCAACACAATGTAGACCATATAGGAAGTATGTAATGTGAAAAGTTATCTTCAATTCTTTTCATACCAACCTAAAAGCTTGTTTCTTTCACTAATTTTGATATATTAGACCATAATTTTTATTGCTTCATATTCTTATTAAAATTTTGATCTTATTAAAAATTATTTTACTAACTTGAATTAATTTTGTTCTTTAGCCATTGCTATAAAAGAGGCTATCGTTGGAGATGACATCAAATCATTCGAGTTAAAACCTACTATCATTCCTCCTCTACATAATCCTATACACCCTATACCCCAATAGGCTCATTTTCTTAATACCATAAAAAAGAAATTATAATGCATTATGTGTTGTCATTATTTTACTTCAAGATGAACTAAATATTATTAAAATATATGTTTCTCTAATATTATCAATAAAATTGAAATGAATAAATGTGAATTTGCAGAAAAAATAACCCAAATGAAATTTCAAAAATCAACTTTCATAAATGACAAGCATTATTATAACAATTGGTTCTATGTTTTCTCGAAAAGAAGGTTGGATATAGCTATTACCACATGAAATATAGCTATGTCATTATATTGCATAATTGTTCCAATATGATGTATTGTTTCTCAATATTATTTAATTATATAGTCTATTACCAAAAATTGACAAATCTTGAGAGTGGGTTAGAGTTCCAATTTCCACCACAAAAGTAGACCAACATATAAAATTCTCACTCCATTACAATATAACAACATTCTTAGCTCTTATATTTTGATGATGAATAACTTACTTAATAGTTAAAAGAAAAAAAAAATAATTTCAAGTCATTGGTTGGAATTGAGTTGAAGCATTCCTATAAAAAGAAAGTATCAATACCTTATTAGTTGCCCATGATAAACTAGTATTGGACCATTAAAAAATAATCATCCAGAACATTAGATGGTTGTTATCCTAGAGTCAGCAAAACTAAAGTTTTATAAAATTTATATACAATTATGACATTTTACATTTTTAATATGTTTAATTTTTTAGTTCACTCCTTTTAAAAATTTATTATTAAAATTTATCTTTTTTAGGATATGAGTAAAATAATTAACATAAAAGCAAAGATAAATAATTGCCAAATTTTCAGGTTTGCTATCCATAAATAAAATAAATATAACATCATATTTTGATTTAAATTATCATGAGATAATAGATGTTTATTGTAAAATTTTATTCTTTTGATATAAAATAATCAACAAAGGACTCGAACAAGTCAAGTTGATAATCAATTTATCCACATTTTAAAATTTTTAACTTGTATGAAGAGGATCATCAACTACATTCCTGGACATGATGAATGAGATATTATTCAAATCATAAATTGTAATAGTGAGAATTTTCACTCCATATTTAGATTTTCACATATTATAGGAATACTAAATCGACTACATAAAAAACTAAGTTGGTTCTCTTTTCAAATAAGAATTCTATACGTGGAGAGTTTTGCACCATGCTGCTTTGTATACTTCGACTTAAAAAGAGCATAACTTATTAGATAACTATGGTATTACTTACTAATTTATAAAGTAGATGCTTATTACTCTCTTAGTTATAATTATGCACTTGAAAGATATGAAATAAATTTTTTTAAATTTACCAAACCACAATCTTAATAGTGTTACATAAGGTACTACCACTTGACATAGTCTGACGGTACTACCACTTGACATAGTCTGAGAGACTGTGTTTGGGTGGTACTACCGCCTAATCTGGCGGTACCACTGCTTGACATAGTCTTGAAGACTATGTCTGGGCAGTACCACCGCTTGACACAATCTTGAAGATTATGTCTAGGTAGTGCCACTATCAGACCTCGCTATAAGACACTGAATGAGCCAAATAATAGGCCTAATTCAACCCTAATTCATGCCCAATTGACCCCTAATTGAGTTGGCATTGTTTTCACCCAAATACCGACTCAATTAGACCTAAACTAACTTGATCTAAACAAATTATTACAAGCATGAATCCTATGTTGTCGGACATCACTTGAAAGATGATAGATGTTTATTATAAAATTTTATTCTCTTGATATAAAATAATCAACAAAGGACTCTAATAGGTCAAGTTGACAATCAATTCATCCACTTTTTAATATTTTTAACTTGTATGAAGAGGATCATCAACTACATTCCTGGACATGGTGAATGAGATATTATTTAAATCATAAATTATAATAGTGAGAATTTTCACTCCACATTTAGATTTTCACATATTATAGGAATACTAAATCGACTACATAAAAAACTAAGATGGTTCTCTTTTCAAATAAGAATTATATGTATGGTGAGTTTTACACCATGCTTTGTATACTTTGTCTAAAGAAGAGCATAAATTATTAAATGACTATGGTATTACTTGCTAATTCACAAAGTAGATGCTCATTCCTCTTTTAGTTACATTTATACACTTGAAAGATATGAATTTTTTTTTAATTTACCAAACCACAATCTTAATAGTGTTATATAAGGTATAAGTTGTTGAATCTCGTATTTTGATGATGAAACCACTTGATATGTGTTTATGTTTTAATCTGCGTTTTGAGTAACGCAGGATGCTTCGATCAGGATGAGACAATTAAAGCAGGAAGAATCATGTTGTGCCGGAAGAACATGTCAGAAGATTGGACATCG
>LVTN01001207.1:26635-37103 GCA_001649415.1 Musa itinerans
TTTAGATGCAAACTGCGTTTAGACGTAAAACTGTGTTTTAGACGCAAACTGCGTTTAGACGTAAAACTGCGTTTTAGACGCAAACTGCGTTTAGACGTAAAACTGCATTTAGACGTAAAACTGCGCTTTGACGCAAACTGTATTTGAACGTAAACTGCACTTAATCATAAGTGATCTTAGAATCGGCTTTTGCATCAAAATAGTCTTTATCGAACGAACGCAGCTTTCGTTTTTAATCGCTGAAAGATTTCCGCTGCACTAATTCACCCCCCCCTCTTAGTGCTCTCGATCCTAACATAAGTATCATGTTAAAAGATGATAATATTCTTATAAAATATTTACTTTATGGATATAACAAGCATAGATTATAAATTGTATGAGGTCACAATTCTTTATTCAACTTTTATATATTTCACTTCTACCATTTTATAAATTATTACATACTGAGGAAGTTGCTATATACAATGAAGATTTCAATTTTCATGGATTGTTTTAAAATAATATAGCTTTATGCATAAAATTCATTTAACCCTAATCTTTATATTATCACACATTTGTGAATAATAATTCATCCATCTAGACATTACCTCAATAATGTAAAATTTATTTTTTCTATGAATAATCAAGTGTTAGTCCATCATGTATCAAAGGCACCTTCTTATTAGCCTAACGATCTTCATTCTCTTCATGACATTGTAATTTTTTGCATTAGCCTCTTTAGAGATTACTCCATCATCATCTTGAGAATTAGAATAGTTGGCTAAAATCTTATATTAGTAATAATCATTATTCACTTTCTTATGATATTTGAAATAATATACGATTAAGCATTATGGTAGTTTCGATATTAAAACGTATGATTAATAACACTAAGTTCACCTCAATGTGGACCATACCAAGTTCACCTCAATGTGGACCATATATATAAGTGGTTTGTGAAAATTTGTCTAGCTTTTTTTATGCCATCAGGAAAGCTTTTTTTTCTTTACTAATTTGGCTATATTATTCAACATTTTAAATAGTATCGTATGATTCGTAAAATTTAGATCTTGTTTCAAAATATTTTACTAACATGATTTACTTTTGTATTTTAGCTATTGCTATCAAAGAGGATATAGTTGGAGATGACATTAGTTCTATTAATATTAAACCATTAATCATACCTCCTCTTTATAATCTAGTACACCTTAAATCTCCTTGAGCTAATTTATCTAATATCAGAAAAACTAAATTGAAATGCTTTATGCAATGCCAATATCTTACTATATGATGAATAAAAAATGATAAAATAAAAGTCTCTAATATTATTGATAAAATCGATATGGTTAGATGTCAACATGTAGAAAAAATGTCTCAAATGAAGTTCTAAATATCAACTTTGAGCAATTATAGATTGTCCATAGTCATGACAAGTATAATTATATCAAACAATGCTCTCTTTCTATTTCGAGAAATAGAAACATACACATGTATAAGAAAAAAAGTTTTGACATTACTATTATCACATGAAATCATGTTATATCATTATATTGCAAAAATTGTACAACAAGATAGATATTTTGATTAATATTATTCAATTATATAGTTTATTATTGTAAATGAGCAATTCTTGTAACAGGGGTAGATTTTCAATTTCTTCTACGAATGCAAATCAATGTACATAGCACTCACTCTATTAAAGTACAATTATATTATTAGCTCATGGGTTTTGATAATGAATAACTTATTTGCTAGTGAAATGAACAAATTCTCATTTCAAGTCACTAGCCGGTACCAACTCAAAACATTCCTCTAAAAGGAAGCTATCAATACATTATAAGTTACTTATGATAAAATAATCTTAGAGCATTAGAATATACTCATCTTGAAATTTAACTAGTTGTAATGTCAAAGTAGGCAAAACAAATATTAAGATATTTTAATAAAATATCAATTTTGTCTTCTTAGATTTTGATTATTTTTGACTTTTTAGTTCACTCCTTTATATAATTGATTATTAAAATTTATTTTTGTTATTTAGCATAAGGGCAAACAAATTAACACAAAACAAAAGATATATTTTTGTAAATATTTCTAACTTTGCCATGCTTATATACAATCATGATAACATCATATTATGACTCAAATTATCATGACATACTTGATGTTTATTGAATTTTTTTGTGGTTTTGATATAAATAATGAACAAAGGCCTCGAATAAGTCAAATTGACAATAATTTCATTCACATTTTGATATTTTTAATTTGTACAAAGTGGATTATCAACTAGGCTCATGGAGAAGGTGAACTAGATATTATTCAAATCATAAATTCTAAGAGTTAGAATTTTTGCACCATGTTTAGATTTTTAGAAATTACAAGAATAAAAAATTGATCGTCAAAAAAATTATGTTGGTTCTATTTTCAAATACTATGCATGGAGAGTTTAGCACTATGCCTCGTATACTTGATCCTAAAAAGAGCATAAAGTATTAGATAACTAAAGGTTTATTAGCTAATTAACAAAAAAGATGCTTATTCCTCTCTCAATTATATTTATGCACTTGAAGGATATGGAAAAGATTTTTTCCAACTTACCATGCAACAATCTTACTGTATTATATAAAGTATAAGCATTATATTAAAAGATGACATTATTTCTCTAAAATATTTAATTAATAAATATAACAAGCATAGTATATAAATTGTACACGGTCATATAGATTTCACTTCAACTATGTGAAACGTTATTGCATACAAAAAAAGTTACAATATACAAAGAAAATTTCAGTTTCTAAACGACCATGGCTAGTTTTAAAAGGCTAAAACATTATATATAACATTTAATTGACCCTAATCATTAAAGCAACTCACTCTTGTGATGAATAATTCATCCATCAAGATATATTACTTCAATATTATAATTTTTTTCAAATAATCAAGTGATAGCCTATCATGTTTCTAAGACAACTTCTCATTAGCCTGATGGTCTTCCTCCTCTTAACAACAACATAATTTTTTCCAGTAGTTCTGATAAGATTGCCCCAACATCATCTTCAACATTAGAAGAGTTGGTAAAAATCTTAGGTCAGTAATAATCATTATTTATTTATTTATAGTATTTGGAATAGAATATAATCCAACATTATGGTAGTTTCAGCATTAAAACTAATGATAAATAACACCAAGTTCTACTCAATGTGGACCATATCAGAAATATGTAATGTGAAAAGTTATTTTCAATTCCTTTCATGCCAACCTAAAAGCTTGTTTCTTTTACTAATTTTGCTATATTATACCATAGTTTTTATTACTTCGTATACTTGTTAAAATTTAGATATTGTTTCCAAATATTTTACTAACTTGAATTAATGTTGTTCTTCAACCATTGCTATTAAAGAGGCTATAGCTGGAGATGATATCAAATCATTTGATATAAAATCTTTTATTATTCCTCCTCTATATAATCCTATACACCCTATATCCTAATAGGCTCATTTTCTTAATATCATAAAAAATAAATTGTATTGCATTATGTGTTGTCATTATTTTACTTCGAGATGAACTAAAAATTATTAAAATACATGACTCTCAAATATTATCAATAAAATTGAAATGTTTAAATGTGACCTTCTAGAAAAAATAACCCAAATGAAATTCCAAATGTCAACTTTTATTCATGACAAGCATTATTATAACAATCAGTTCTATGTTTTCTTGAAAAGAAGGTTGGATATAACTATTACCACATGAAATATAGTCATTTAATTATATTACATAATTATTCCGATATCATATATTCTTTCTAAATATTATTTAATGATATAGTCTAATACCATGAATTAACAATTCTTGAGAGCAAGTTAGAGTTCCAATTTCCATCACAAAAGCAGACCAACACACAAAATCCTCACTCCATTATAATATAACAATATTCTTAGCTCTTATATTTTGATGATAAATAACTTTCTTAATAATTAAATGAAAAAATTTTAATTTCAAATCACTAGTTGGTGATGAGTTAAAATATTCCTATAAAAAGAAAGTATCAAAACCTTATTAGTTGTCTATGATAAACTAGCATTGAACCATTAAAATACACTCATCATTAACTTTAAGTTGTTATAATCTTAGAGTAGGCAAAACTAATGTTTTGTAAAGTTTATATACAATTGTGAAAATGTCAAAATTATATATAAACTTTACAAAACTTTGGTTTTGCTTACTCTAAGGTTATAACCACTTACCAAAAAAAAAAATACAATTGTGACATTTTAGATTTTTAATATGATTGAATTTTAGTTTACTCCTTTTAACAATTCATTATTAAAATTTATCTTTTTTAGGATATGAATAAAATAATTGACATAAAAGCAAAGATAAATAATTGCAAATACTTTTAGGTTTGCTATCCATAAATATAATAATGTTAACATCATATTTTGATTTAAATTATCATGAGATAATAGATGTTTATTGTAAAATTTTATTCTATTGATATAAAATAATCAACAAAGGACTCAAAGAAGTCAGGTTGACAATCAATTCATCCACATGTTAATAATTTTAACTTGTATGAAGAGGATCATCAACTATATCCTTGGACAAGGCGAACAAGATATTATTCAAATCATAAATAGTAATAGTGAGAATTTTCACTCCACATTTAAATTTTCACATATTACAAGAATACTAAATTGACCATATAAAAAACTAAGTTGGTTCTATTTTCAAATAAGAATTCTATATGTGGAGAGTTTTGCACCATGTTTTCTATACTTCGACTCAAGTAGAGCATAACTTATTAAATGACTAAGGTATTACTTCCTAATTCATAGAGTAAATGCTAATTCCTCTCTTAGTTACATTTATTCATTTGAAATATATGAAAAAAAAAATTAATTTACCAAACCATATTCTTAATAGTGTTATACAAAGTATAAGTATTATATTAAAAGATGATAATATTCTCATAAAATATTTACTTTATGGATATAACAAGCATAGTTTATAAATTGTATGAGGACCTAATTCTTTACTCAACTTTTATACATTTCATATCTACCATTTTATACATTATTACATACTAAGGAAATTGCTATATACAATGAAGATTTTAATTTGCATAGACAGTTTTAAAATAATATAACCTTATGCATAAAATTCAATTGACCCTAATCTTTAGATTACCTCACTCTTTTGATGAATAATTCATCCATCTAGACATTGCATCAATAATGTAAAATTTATTTTTTCTACGAATAATCAAGCGTTAGTCCATTATGTTTCGAATGCAACTTCTTATTAGCCTAACGATCTTCCTGCTCTTAACGATAATACAATTTTTTGCATTGGCATCTAAAGATATTGCTCCAATACCATCTTGAGAATTTAAATAGTTGGCTAAAATCTTATATTAGTAATAATCATTATTCACTTGCTTCTAATATTTGGAATAATATACAATCAAGCATTATTATAGTTTTAATGTTAAAACTTATGATTAATAACACCAAGTTCGCCTCAATATGGATTATATAGATAAGTGGTTTGTGAATATTTGTCTAGTATTTTTAATGCCATCCAGAAAGCCTTTTTTTTTACTAATTTGGCTCTATTATTCAACATTTTAGATAGTATCATATGATTGTTAAAATTTAGATCTTATTTCAAAATATTTTACTAACATGAATTACTTTTATTTTTTAGCCATTACTATCAAAGAGGCTATAGTTGGAGACGACATCAGATCTGTTGATATTAAACATTTAATCATACCTCCACTTTATAATTCAGTATACCTTACATCTCCTTGAGCTAATTTTTCTAATAACATAAAAAATAAATTATAATGCATTATGCATTGTCATTATCTTACTATGTGTTGAATAAAAAATAATAAAATAAAAGTCTATAATACTATCGATAAAATGGATATGGTTAGATGTCAACTTGAAGAAAAAATAACCCAAATGAATTATAAATAGCAACTTTGAGCAATTATAGATTGTGCATAGTAATGATAAGTATTATTATATTAAAAAATGCTCTCTTACTATTTCTAGAAATAGAAACATTCAAGTTTATAAGAAAAGAAGTTTTGACATCACTATTACCACATGAAATCAAGTTATATCATTATATTGCATAAATTTTCCAACTAGATGGATATTTTTATTGATATTATTCAATTATATAGTTTATTATTGTAAATGTGCAATTCTTTTAGTAGGGGTAGATTTTTAATTTCCTCTACAAATGCAAACCAATGAACATAACACTCACTCTATTAAAGTACAATTGTATTATTAGCTCCTAGGTTTTGATAATAAATAACTTAGTCGCTAGTTAAATGAAACTATCAATACATTATAAGTTACCTATGATAAAATAATCTGTGTATTAGAATATGCTCATCTTAAAATTTAAGTGGTTGTAATGTCAAAGTAGGCAAAACAAATATTTAAGATATTTTAATAAAAATATCAATTTTATCTTCTTAGATTTTGATTATGTTTGACTTTTTAGTTCACTCTTTTATACAATTGATTTTTAAAATTCATCTTTGTTATTTAGCATGAGGGCAAACAAATTAACACAAAACAAAATATATATTTTTGCAAATATTTTTAACTTTGCCATGCTTGTATACAATCATGATAACATCATATTATGACTTAAATTATCAGGACATACTTGATGTTTATTGAAAAGTTTTATGCTTTTGATATAAAATAATAAACAAAGGTCTCGAGTAAGTCAAATTGATAATAATTTCATCCACATTTTGATATTTTTAACTTGTACGAAGAGGATCATCAACTAAGTTCATGGAGAAGGTGAACTAGATATTATTCAAATCATAAATTCTAAGAGTTAGAATTTTTGCACCATGTTTAGATTTTCAAAAATTGCAAGAATAAAAAATTGATCGTCAAAAAAATTAAGTTTGTTCTATTTTCAAACAAGATTTCTATGTGTGGTGAATTTAGTACCATGCCTCATATACTTGGTCCCAAAAGGAGCATAAAGTATTAGATGACTAAACGTGACTTGTTTCTAATTTTATATTTTTCTAATATTTTTTAAGTAACATATTTTCCTTTTTAAGTGATTCTATTACATCCTTACTATTAATAGACTCTTCTAAGCAATGTTTTATCTTTTTATTCATGACAAGTCATAGTTTGTATTTTTTAAAGCATACAATTATAATTATTTTTAAAATAACTCATTTTTAAGTTCAAGATTAGATGATTCTAAATTTTTCACATTTAGTGCAAGATGTATAAGATGTTGACATATAGTTGTCATACTTATTTTTTGATGTATCAAATTCATTAGTGAGTGAGACATTATCTCATTTTAGTAAACTATATTTTTTATCAATCTTTTTAAGTTCATCATATAAATCATCAAATGAAGTTATTCATTATGTGATAAAGAAGTTTCAGGAGAGTCAAATATCTCATCATTGAAAGTCATTGAAGCATAATTTGTCACTTCTTCTTTATTGATTTGCTCTTCCACTTCTAACTTAGTTGATTCATCTTATGTTACTTTGAGTGCTTTCTTCTTCTTTTTAGTTGATAATTTTTTTTTTAATTATGAATAATTATTTTTTAAGTGTCCCAAATTTTTGTACTCATAGCATAAACTATATCTTTCTTAGGCTCACTTTTATTCTTACATTGTCTTCTTACTAGATTTGTCTTATTTTTTTTATAAACTTTTTTGAATGTTTTTATAAGAAGTATCACGTCATCATCATCATCATTTGAGCTTTCACTTGAGTAATCTTATTTAGATTTGAGAGTAATATCATTCCCTTTCTTTAAAAGGTACTTTATATGTCATTTTATAGGTCATTAAAGATCCTTTGAGTTCTTCAAGAGGAAGGTTATTCAAGTCACTAATAGATTTTAATCCATTGACAAATCCATAAAATGGGTGTATATGTCACCAATAGATTCGCTTAGCTTCATTTTAAATAATTTATAACTATAAACAAAAAAATTAATTTTAGATATTTTTACTCTACTTGTGCCTTCGTGAGTGACTTTAAGTGTGTGCCATATATAGAAAATCCTCATTCATCGCCTAAAGCCCTGGTTGTAGTAGTACTACCTAGGTTGCAATGGTACCATCTAAAATTTAAATATTACGATGGTATGACCATTAGAGTTTAGATTTACAAGTCATGTTAAAAGTTACAGTGGTAGTACCACCTTATGTCAGCAATGTTACTACATGTACCCTAAAATCATAGGGATTTAAATTTTTGACTTTATTTTTGAAGCCTTTTGGGGTCAATAAATATCTCACTGAGGCTTAGTTGATGGAGCATTTATTCTTAAGGTTACAAAGTATTGTAAGCTCTAATTTTGAGCATAGCTTGTGTCTCCTCCTCTTGAGTTTAGTTATAATAGTAAGTTATAGGAGATGAGAGATCTTAAAAAAAAAATGAAGTATTAAAGTTCTCTCCTAACTTTTAAAAAGGAGAAGGCTATAAAGTAGCATTGATCTCACCCGTTAGAAGCAAGATCGTTAGTGAGAGCGGATAAACTTGAGGGAAAAGAAATCAAGAGTAGGCATTGGTCAAGATGATCGAACCACTATAAAATTGGATTACCTCTCTTTACTCGTCTTTTACTTGTGACTTATTATTATTCTCTTTACTCGCAACTTTTACTCTCACTTAATACTCAATCAATCGAGTTTTCAAAATGTGTTTTCTCGATTGAATTCTAAAATATTTAAAATTAATATAGCACTAATTCATCCCTCTCTCGGTGCCATTAAGATCCTAATAAGGTTAAGTTATTATTGAGCAATAAAAAGATATTTTGATCATAAGAGATGAAAATAATTCCAAATCATTTTTCCTATTCTAGCAAACAGAATTCTATTAGTTTAATTTTGGATTCTCTGATATATCTTTATTCTAGCCACCCAAAGGAAATGTCATAATAATATCAAATAAGTCCTTACATTTATATGTAGCCATAGAGGATTCAAGGTCTCATGTATAGTTTTGGAATAACGATGAGAATAATAATGCTATTATCGACTATAATTATCTAATAGTTCAAGTGCAATTGATATAATTGAAGCACAATCCAAATATAGCTTTTTTGGGTAAATACTATCACATCAACCTATAGGATTAATAGTTTCCATTATTTCTTTTCTAGTTAAATGTGAGAGGGATTACCCTTTGATTTACGAGAAGGAATTAGTAGTAGGTTATCAAACCAAATATTCACGTATCAAATTTTATTTATTTTATCTTACTTCTTACCTAATCTTTTAGTTTCTTCATTATTTATGACAGTTCTTTGCTTTGATATAATTGAAGCACAATCCAAATATAGCTTTTTTGGGTAAATGCTATCACGTCAACCTATAGGATTAATAGTTTTCATAATTTCTTTTCTAGTTAAATGTGAGAGATTACCCTTTCATTTACGAGGAGGAATTAGTAGTAGGTTATCAAACCGAATATTCATATATCAAATTTTATTTATTTTATCTTACTTCTTACCTAATCTTTTAGTTTCTTCATTATTTATGACAGTTCTTTGCTTTGGTGGGTGAAATTTATCTATTCTGTTTATATTGAGCTTTTTCGTAATCAAAAAAGATAATTGAGGTCTTTGGAATGACAATTGGTATCTTTATTACATTAGCTAAAATTTATTTGTCAACAAGATGGACTTTACCTATGATGAGAATAGACTAGCTATTAAATCTTGGATGAAATTTCTTTTACATATTTCTATTTCTTTGGGTATTCTATTATTCACAACTTCTTCCCAAACTTATTCCACTATAAATGACAAAATCCGATAATGATATTCTAAATTCATAATCACTTTAAAAAAATATCAATTTATTCATGGATATCAACAATATATTTCCCATCGTCAACAAACAATATGAGCTATAAGGTACATTGATCAAAGTTTCATAATTATCTTATCCCACACAAACTGTTTATTATTCAATATCCTTATGAGAAATCAATCACGTTAGAGCATTTTCGTTGTCAAATTAAATTTGAATTTGATAAATTGCATTACTTGCGAAGTATGTGTTCGTGTATGCCCAATAAATCTATCTGTTGTTGATTGAAGATTGGAAAGAGATATAAAAAAGAAATAATTAATTAATTATAGTATGGTTTTGTAGTGTTGTATCGAGTGTTGTCCAATAAACTGTTTATAAATGATCGAAGAATATAAACTTTCTACTTATGATCAGAATTGTGTTATAATCAAATTACTTTAGATTGGTTACCCTTCAATGTGAGGTTACACAATTCAAACAGTTTCGAATTTGACTTAAATCAAAACAGATAAAGATGAACCCTTTGATTCAAGAACAATTACCGATTAAGAAGATTTTGTTTTGATAGCCAAATTTGACAAATTCAGCATATTAACTAACTGAATTAATCAAAAAATAATCACATATATATATATATATA
>LVTN01001207.1:37212-49838 GCA_001649415.1 Musa itinerans
TAATATTTTTGTCCATCAGGCACCATTGTCAAGGTTTCATGAAGTTTGTCTTGATTTGGTTTAATCAAATTTAGATCCAGTTAGGCTGTTATTGAAAAGGACCAAAAATAGTATAACTAGGTCTAAGCTTGGATTTTTTAAACCAAACACTCATAATACGTTTCAAACCAATTAACAAGTCAACATATTACAAAAAATTTCATGGAAGCATCAAAATATTATGAAATTTAACTGAATTTAGAAAAATTCAGCCTATTAACAAGCTGAATTAATTAGTGATCATTTAATTTTTAAAATTAAATATTATTATAATTTTATCCATTTGGGAACATTTCTAAAGTTTCCATAAAGTTTGGCTTCGCTTTGACCAAACTCAATTGACTTTTGAAAAGGCATTAAAAAATAATATAACTAGGTCTAAACATGGGTATTTTTGAATCAAACTTTCAAACTATCTTAAAAATCAATTAACAAGTTCAAATGTTACAAAATATTTCATAAAAGCATCAAAATTTGTGAAACTTAGCATAATTTAAAAATTCTGTTAGGACCGAAAATGGCACTAACAAGGGGGTGAATTAGTGCTTTCGTAAAATCATCGGTTTGAAAACTTCATTCGATCAAACCCGTATAGAAAATATGTTTAACTTAAAAATATTCATAAACGTAGTGGGTAAGTAAATTAGTTTGTAATGAAATGAAAAGCATAAACATAAATACAAACTAAGTTTCTAGTAGTTCGGTCATCGTCACCTATGTCCACACCCGATTCCTCTTCCGTCAAGGCCACTAACGTTTACTACCGATCTTCTTTCAACAAGCGAAGATCAACTATCCTCTTACATCTCTTTATCTTTTTCATAGGTTCAAGAGAGAACCTTTACTCCTCTCTTTTATACTAAGACTAACCTCACTCATCTCTTTAGAAGAACTTATAAACCTACGAGAAAGAGACTCTAAAGTTTAGAGAGATTACAACTCTTTTTTCATAAGGATTCTTTCCCCCTTTTTACTCTTTTTCTTTCTTACCTAAGCAGGAATAATTGAGGTATTTATAGACCCCAAATGGCTTTAAAAAATATAACCAAAATTTAAATTCTCGAGATTTGGAGGTACTAGCGGTACCATCGCTTGTGCTGGACAGTACCATCGCATGACACTAGCAGTACCACCGATGGGTCTTTTGGAAGAAGTATATTTTATACTTTTCTAACTCACAGGTAGTTCCACCGCCTGTTCTAGTGGTGCCTCCACATGACCCAACTTTTGGATCATTGAATGGGCCTCCCAATGAGCCCATATCAGCCCTGACTTAAGCCCAATGGACCCCTAATTGAGTTAGCTTAGTTACACTTGAAACTAACTCAATTAGACCTAAACTTATTTGATCTAGACATAATCGATTACAAACATAAATCATATGTTGTCTAGCATGTCATTGGTTCATCCGGTACTTCGTCGATCCTTCGACACATCGTCCTCTCCTTCGACGTATTGCTCAATCCATCAGCATGTTGACCTATCGCAATATCCGATCTTCTTGGCGCAATGTCCGATTTTTCTGGCCCGATGCCTGAACTCATGGCACGAAGTCCTTCCAGCACGTCGACCAGTTCTCCGACCCGACATCCAATCTTCTGACATGTTCCACTCCGGCCCAATGTCTGATTCCTCCTGCTTTAATCGATTTGCCTTTCCATAATCGAAGTTAGTCATGCATTACTCAAACGCTGATTAGATCATAACTTAATCAATTGATTTTATCATCAAAATTCGAGATTCAACAAATTCAATATATTAATAAGCTGAATTAATCAAAAAATTATGATTTAAATTATCAAAATAAAAAAATTTATGTCTATCTTGAACCATTATCAAGTTTGACCTTATTTTGACCATGTTTAGACCTAGTTACACTATTTTTTAAAAGGGACCAAAATAGTATAATTGGGTCTAAACCTAGGTAACCAATCTTTCATAAATCTTTCAAACCAATTAACAATTCCAAATGCTACAAAGATTTTATGGAAGCATCAAAATTTGTTTATCTGAATTTTAAAAAAAATAGCCTATTAACAAGCTGAATAAACCAGAAAATGGTCATCTAAATTCTTAAAAATAGAAAATACTATATTTTTGTCCACATCGGACCATTGCTAAAGTTTCCATGAAATCTGGCCTTGTTTTGATTAGGTCTAAATATTGATGTTTTTGAATCAAAATTTCATAACATCTTTCCAACCAATTAGCAAGGTTCAAATGTTATCAAATAATGCATAGAAGCACCAAAATTTATGAAATTTAATTGAATTTAAAAAAAAATCAAACTGTTCACAAGCTAAATTAATTAAAAACTTATCAATTATATTCTTAAAAATAGAAGATATTATATTTTTTGTTCATATGGGGCTATTGTCAAAGATTCCATGATGTTTGACCTTATTTTGACCAATTGAATAGTTTGGTTTAATATAATGAATTTGAAAAAGGGGAGAGAGAGAGAGAGAGAGAGAGAGAGGATAATTTTTAGAAAGAAAAAGATAAAAAGTGATTGATGATTACTTTCACCATTTTAAAATTCAATGCTCTCTCTGAAAATTTTTGAAAAATGAGGTGCTAACCGAGAATTTCTTAATATAAGAAACTTTTTTAAAAAATTTCCCCAAGTTTCAAAGTACTCGTATACTGATTAATACTCACACCGTAATGGTTACTGATAACTGGGCATATCATTATATTCTTTTAGTGAAATCCGATTTTAAATCCCTATACCACTTAGTATCTTGATATCGTACGGATCTAGTGCATTAATAAAATCTCAATTATTTCCACCTTTTGCATACCATGAGTAAAAAGAACATTAAACTTAATTCAGATCGCAGTAGCTAAAGGCACTTTTGAAACTTAAATGATTCAATTTACTAGTGGTTACGCTGTAGATCACGTTCAGAGGAAGCTTCAGACATCACATCATCTCTGCAGATACACTGGTAAGTGTAAAGAATTGGGACTTACTAGCAACATAAAGCTGACATACTGGTAAAAAAAATTTAGCTCACGAAAGAGTGTTATTATGTCCAGGCTAAATATCAAGTTTTAGTTAATCCTCCTCCCCTGCTAAACAAAATTGAGAAAGGGCAAAAGAAGGGAAAGAGAAAAGCTGCTAAATTCACTGGTTTCTTCTGGCACAAGTAATTAGCACTTGCAATAATAGACCAAGTCTTCAAAGCTTGTGGCCTAAAAGGTACATCAGTAGTGATTCAAAAAACAAAAAAACCAAAAAAAAGGTTCCTCTAAATCTTGTAGTAAATTCCAATTGGAAAAGATGGTAACAAACCCCCAACACCGGTGAATGATACCCCTTTTTTCCATGTACATGAAACAAATCAAATGCAGTATAACCAAGGAACACGGAGAGAAGAAAAATTATTAACACAGTCATCAAACACTTCCATCATAAATCCAAAGCTTTAGTTGTCTGTCGCTGTGCATGAATACAGTTTCCGGTGGATGAGATTCACATAGAACTCTAATCAGACTGTACAAAAGAAGTTAAAATGATTTATATGTACACTGTTCCAGAGCCTCCAGCATGATGGTTAGAAGAGCCAAGGGAACAACAAAATTAATTATGGAGTGTACAACATACTCTACTCTCTTTGATCAGACGAATTTTAATGGCTGGAGCAAAACATCTTGGATCAGCTCATCTTGTAAGCCCAACCATGTTCATCTAGAAATGCTTGAACAGCTTCTTTGATAGCAAGGTTTGGTGCCAACTGGTGTGGATCAAGTGGCTCCCTTGTTACCGGATCAAACTTCCCCACCTAATTTTAAAGATTAATGGTCAGAGTTACAAGAAAGTTTCTAAACAACAGGATATTTTGTATCATTATATACTTCTTTCTATGCAACGATCACATGCCCCTTTTCCTTCTCCAGATATCCAATGTTTTTTCTTTTCTTTCAGAGTAGTACTCATAGTTGTATACATACAAGTCCTAAGTCAAAACATTAAAATAAATAGAAGAATTTGATGGCTCTCATTGTTATCATCTCCAAATTCCTAGAAAATTTACAAAGAAGATTAGACAGGCAAAAGGATCTGCAAGTATGCAACAATAGATACAAAGGATAATACTAAATTTTGACATAGGATCTAAAATCACCAATTTGAAATGTGATCTAAATTACAGTAAATCAGAAAAGTCAAACAAAAGTAACTTGAGCATCACAACCACATAAATTGCTTATGATACTTCAGTTGCCTCCAGGAAATCAACTGCTACATTATTGTAAAGACACTTTAGTTTATTATTTGATGTCCTATATGGTACAAAACATGGACACAACCGTGAAACAAGCATGACCATTGTATGAACTCATACGTGCTGTTAATGGACTTAGCTGATTTTGCCTAAGCCATACAGCAACACCCTTACGTGTCTGCTGACAAACTAGTAGCCTCCCCATAACTTCGCAGGGCCCATAAAGACCTGCAAAAGAGAAAATGCTTAGAAAACAAGCAAACGCATGGGCAAACTATTGTCATTGCTTCGTCATTGCTTTGTTGAAGCTTCAACGTAAACTCCAAACCCTAAACTCAAGATCCTACAAACTAACATTAAAGCAAACACTTGATAAGCACCGGAACATCAAAAGATGGATTTAGTAGGCTCTAAACGATCATGCGACACCGCAGTGAGAACTAAGCAACAAACCAACCTAAAACACTACCTCAAAGCCCCATCAAGCCATATGCCACTTAGGGTTCTAGGTGTCTGAGATGGCTTACGTTTTGGGCCACTCTTCGATTATGGAAATCCCTACAAGAGACTTTGGTTTTGGGTAGTTTAACTCCATGCGATGATCACACATAGGCAAAATAGGGCTGCCAACTCTACTGCAAGCCCCTTACAGACTGCCTAAGGCATGAACAATACTCAAACGAATGGACATTACATCAAACATCTTAGCTACGAACAATCTATAACATTCTCCCCCACATATTCCTTCGAGTTCCTTATCAAAGACTTTGTAGAAGCTGCATCTTCTTTCTTGTTGCATCTTCTATCAAGCTTTACTTGCAACATGCCTCCTAGCACTTGGTCTTTTAACTCCTCTATTAAGTAATCAAACTTTGATCCGTCAAAGTTGCTTCAATCGCCAATGACTCTTAACTCTAGTGTGGGATTCATCAAGTTGTGTTAATCTTCACTGGTACCTACTAATCCCTCCGATGAAGGAAAAGAACCTTATTTGTTACATGCCAATCCCTCAAACGTCTTGTACTAACTTAACCAAATAGATGTTTGTTGGAACTTTAATGGGCATCACCTCATAGAATTTAAAGTTTTGAGGCCTATCCTCTATAAAGTTTGCTCAATAATCCCACTTTACTTAGTTGTCACTTCCAAGTAGGTTCGCATCAGCTCTGCTTTCGATGATCACAATTAGTGAGAATTTGACAACTGTTGTCTTCTTCTAAGTCTAGTCTTCATAAATGTTCATATCACCTCTATTGGACAACCAAGGGACTAGGGTACTCAACCTCACTCATTCTCTCAAAAGTTGATAAGGCCAAGATTACTTGACTTCGTCGATCTCCTTGAGGATTGCACTTCAAGCATGAAGCTAGTTCTAAACCTTCACATTGTCACACATTTAGCTGATTTTGCCTAAGTCGTGCAGCACCCTTGCGTGTCCGTCCGCAAAGGTCAACCTCCCCAAAACCTCCTATGGTCCCTTAGGACCTACAAAAGAGAAAACGGGTTAAAGAAAGCGTCTCACTCGGGATTCACAAGCAATCATTTCAGTAAACACTTCATAGCCAATGCAAATTACAAATAGACTTTACAAACTCTGAGCAGTCACACAACAAAGGATCCAAAATGATCCACTACAGACCAAAATACTCATAAGTGCCCACATGACACAACCTTTGTTTGCAAGCCTAGGATGGCCACCAAAACCAAAGAAAATGGGGCTGCTAAGCCTACTGCCAGCCCTTTATATATTATGCAAAGCATAAACAAAACCGAAAGACACGGACATACATAAGTATACATCGAACACCCCGTTTACAATTTTGTCCGTGACATTCTCCCCCACTTATTCTTTCGACGTCCTCGTCGAAGCCTTTGCCGATGCAGAGTCTTCAATCTACTACTCCAACTACAATGCGCCTCTTGGCTCCCAACTTCTCTCCGCTGTTGTTGTTGAGTAGTCGAACTTTTAATCTGTCATGCTGCTTCAACTCGCCAATGACTCTGACTCTAGTGTGGGGTTGGTTGAGTTGTGTTGATCACTGTCAGTTCCTGCAAATCCTTCATATGAAGGAAAAGACCATTCTTAATATGCGCCAGTCTCTTTAATGCCTTATGCCGCTTAAACTGGGTGGATGCATGTTGGAGCTTTAACAAGCATCGCCTCGCAAACTTTTGAAGTTTTTGGGTCCTTCCTCCACAAAATTTGTCCATCGACTCTTCTTTCACTTAGTTGTCACTTCCAAGTAAATTCGCATCACTTCCGCTTTCGATTGGTATTCTGTTGGGAAATGAAGCGGAGAATCTACTCTCAGTAGATACTAACCGATGCTTGGTTTTGGGTAGCTAAGTCCCTTTGGACTCGTCATCGCTTCCTTGCCCCTTTCGACCCCTTGCTTCAACACCTCTGTGTTCTCCGAACAATTCCCCTTGGTCGATGGAAAAACAAACTGCAACTCTCATGCATGGCCTCTGCCATCATGTTGTAGGGTTTGCGCCGATTCTGTTCTCCTTAGCTTCCTTGGTAGCAACGTTCGCTTACTCGGCCTTGTCCTCTGACTTGTCGGGCTCCCTTAAGCAAATATGAGCTCTGGAGCAATCCAACTCTTCAGCCACTTTGATTATACCTCTACATAATCAAGTCTCTCCCATAGGACTCACTGGTACTTGCATTTGATATACTCCCTCGATGGTACACAGCCCCCATATGCTGATGACCAAAGCTTTTATCCGATGCAAAATTCGATGCATGCACAGAAGACGCGCCTCTGCAATACTATGGCATTCACTCCTTGAATCCATAGTCTTTATTGTTAACATGTTGTTCACCGAAGTGGAGCTCCCAGTAGCTCCCGATCATACCTCCGTATGATCTAGTCCCTCGTGAGACTAGATTCATGTGTATTGCATTGCCACGAACTATTCCACCATGATCCGCTGCACCATGTCGCCTCCTGGTGACATCTCCATTGCATTTTGATCCTTGTGGGATGAACTTGGATTGTGATCCCTCCATGTGTAGCCTCTACCAACACATCGCAGGGCTTTTTCCACCTTCGATTGTGTTCGCTCCTTTGACAATCAACCTTCGTCCACCCGCTCTCGAATCACACCTAGACGAAGCACCGCTCTAGGACAATTCGTCGCCTAGTAGCTCCCGAAGTCCACCGACTTCACTGAAATTGGTGCACCATTGTTTGGATCCTGGGCCTTTGCCCCTACCAACACAATCTCCACTGCGCACCGCTACCTTCATGGCAACTTGATGTGGCATATTCTTCAAGAGTACCCGCCTCCACGTCCTCTTGCCCCGTGCCAAGGCCTTCTGAACCCAACTTTGCCACCACAAGTTGAGTCGCCTTAGTTCCTTCGTCAAATGCTTCTTCGAGATAAGGTGCATTTACCTCGAAGCACCCCATCGTCTTTGGCACCATGCAGGATGAGTTTGCTCTATCAGAATGAGGGACCCATGGAACGACATGATCTCGTTCTTGCCTTTGTAAGAGTTCATGTCCTAGACCTCTATCCAAGGAAAGCTTCGTGCTTCCGCTCCATGTTTCATCTTCTATGTCAGCTCCCTCCATGCAACTTGGGTCCTTCACCAAGTTACACCCAAGTTGCTCCACTCCTCGATTTGCATTGAGTTGATGCTGGCCCTCGCGCCCACCATTCCACGGGTCAGCCCTTTGTTAAGTCTGATCTCCATTTCGGCTCCAAGTGTGCCTTCATTTGTGTTGTCTTGGGTCGCTCCCTCACTTAATCTCGTAATGCATCCCCCAATGCATTATCTCATGCGAGATCATTTGACCACTCCTCATCACTCGCTCGATTCGTTAAGCTTTATGGGGTTGTTGTCTTGAGGTACTCCTCAACATGTGTGGTCCGTTGCATATGATTCTCCCTCTGGAAAACCGGGACATATCCCTCCAAGGTATTTGTCCCGTTGAAGCAACTTCTCTCTTTGCATCCTTCCCTTTGGAAATTTCAGAGACCACCATCCCCTTGGACTACTCCGCCTTACTGAACAAACTGTGCATTGTTCTGCCCCTACAAATGCACTTGCTAGATTAAGACTCCTCGCCAATATAGCCCCTACTGCACCCCTCAAGGCCTAGCAACATGCTGAACTCGCTGCACACTTCAGCCTCCTACGAATGTATCCTTCTCATGCTAATGAGAAAGTTTCAATGCTTCATGGCGCCGAGTTTCGATCGCCTTAGGATGGCCACGAACACTCCATCGTTCGCATACAAGCCCTTGCATAAGTACCGAATTCTTCGAGTTAGCAATTCCCCTCACCTCTGTGAGCTTTGCACAACTCTTTCAGTCGCTAAACAACCCATTCCACCTTGCATTGTCTCATCCTTTACCAAGTATCTTGTTTGCCTTGAGCACCATCAAGTATGGTTGCCAACGTTAAGCCGTAGCTCAAACTCAGCCATCCCAACCTTTATGCACTACGCATTCTTCCCAGCTTGCTTATCCTCGTGATGCCTCTTGCACGAAGGATTGGCCATTCCTCTAAATGTCAATCTTAGATGCCCGCTCCTCTGAGCGACTCCTTTTCCCTACATCTCCATGCTCGATTTCCCCCAAATAGTCGTGCGTGCTGGCTGCCCTCAACGCAGCCCCGCTAGGTCCCCTACGTTTGCATGCCAAGTGTTTCTATGAGTGCTTGTGCCGCTCCGATACCATATGTCACGCACTTAGCTGGTTTTGCCTAAGTCGTGCGGCACCCTTGCGTGTCCGTCCGCAAAGCTCAGCCTCCCCGAAACCTCCTATGGTCCCTTAGAGCCTACAAAAAAGAAAACGAGTTAGAGAAAGCGTCTCACTCGGGATTTACAAGCAATCATTTCAGTAAACATTTCATAGCCAATGCAAATTATAAACAGACTTTACAAGCTCTGAACGATCGCACAACAAAGGATCCAAAATAGTCCACTACAGGTCGAAATCTTCACAAGTGCCCACACGACACAACCTTTGTTTGTAAGCCTAGGACGACCACCAAAACCAAAGAAAATGGGGCTGCTAAGCCTACTGCCAGCCCTTTATATGCTGTGCAAAGCATAAACAAAACCGAAAGACACGGACATACATAAGCTAATATTGAACACCCCGTTTATAATTTTGTCCGTGACAACATGCCATTGATCACACTTTTAAAGCACTCGAAGTGTTGCACTCCTTATACTAAGCTATTGTGATTCACCTTCTCGTTGCTATCGAACTTTTGAAATAAAAGATGTATTACTCAAAAAGAGCAAAATTTTGCACCAAGTAAAGCAAGTCCCTAACAGGTTATCTCTCTAAGATTGTACAACCTCCATCGTTTTCGTTACCTATACTAAGCAAAAAAGGGTACAACATCGCATGCTACTTATTTCGTTCCTAGTCGAGCACCATCACATTGACCTGAAATATCCTACTTTCAATTATCTTGATTTGAAGCCCTTCAATACAAGTCTTATGAATTTCCCTAACCGCTACACTTTTACCTTGTCTTAGTACTTGGAGTCTGCCATTGCATTTTCACTGTCTCAATTTCCTTCTTACGATCATGCGCTCTCCTTCCATAAGAGGAAGGGGTCAGTGGCACCATGGAAGTCTTGCCTCTATGATATCATGGTGCTTCCTCATACCCATGGCCCTAGCATCCATGTCCCTTCTCTTCATGATCGGCAAATCCACCACTATAGTATTTTGGTACTACATTTGAATCTACATTCATTCTAATTGATGCTTGATGTTGGGTGGCCAAGTCCCTCTGGAATCATCATCATTTTCTAGCTCCTTTTAACCATATGATCAGTGATTTCAATAGGCGCTCGGGCGAGGCGAGGCGAGGCCCGAGCGCCTCGCTTCATTTCCAGGCGGCGCGCTTCAAAGAGGCGCCACCTGGGCACTCACCCGAGCTCAGCCGTCGGGCGTTTTGGGCGAGCGCTTAGGTTAAACCAGGCGACCGAACCAGCGTTTTAGGTCTGGTTCGGTCTCCAGTGCTTTAGTTGGTTCAATCAAACCAACTAAAGCACCGATATCAGCACGACTTCCCTAACCCTACTCGTCGTTCACGCTACTGCCGCCGCTGCCGCTGTTGTTATCACCGCTCTCGCTGTCATTGCCGCTGCTCGCTGCTGCCACTGTCACCGCTCGCCACTCCCGCTCCTGCTACCGTTGCCACTGTCTCTGCTCGCCGCTTCCACTCTCGCTCCCGTTGCTCGCTGCTACCATTGCCACTGTCTCCGCTCACCGCTTCCGCTCCCGCTCCTCCCGCTGCTCGCTACTGCCGGTGCCACTGTTGCCGCTCCCACTGTCGCTGCTGCTGCCACTGTCGTTGCTCGCCGCTGCCGCTCCCACTTTTCTCAATCAACACCCTCGGTCTTTCGACTATTCCCTTACACTTCTCTTATTTCGATAGTATACTGTTAACAGTATACTAGTAATAGTATTTGTATTTATTAGATTAATAATATATTATTTTTTTTTAAATACTATTAATTTTTATTTATTTGAAATTATTGTTAGGTTTCAGGATAAATGGCAAGTGTACAGAGCAACTCAATAGAGTCTCCAATGGTATCAAAAAAAGATCCTACATGGAAGTATAATTATCAAAATGATCCAAAAGATCCTAATGCAGTGACTTGCATATTTTGCGATAAGACTACTAGAGGTGGTATTTTTCGTGCAAAACAACATCTAATAGGAAATTTCAAGAATGCAGTAGCTTGTAAAAAGTGTCCACCTAAGGTAAAAGAAGAGTTGCTAAGTTATATGAATAAAAAGAAGACGCAAAAAAATGAATCTTACGAGAATTTACTAGAGGACAATGTAGAGCATATCAGGGATGAAGAAGAAAATTATTCTACGAGTATTAACCCAAGTGGGAAAAAAGTATACGACAAAAAAAGAAAAGAAGTTATAAATACTAAGAAGGGTAAAAAAGGATCGATGGATCTATATATGTTTCAAGGATCACAAAAGCAACAAGGGCAAGCAAGAGGCTCAAAATTTAGACAAACAAATATAAGTAATGCTTGTGATAAAGAAATAAGAGGAAGAACAATTCAGTACATTGCTCGCTTCTTCTATCAGGTTGGTCTTCCCCTTAGTACAACTCGTTTAGATAGTTTTAAGAAAATGATTGAAGCTATTGGAAGATATGGTACAGGATTAAAACCTCCAAGTTATTATGAGATGCGAGTTCCATTGTTATAAAAAAAGTTGAATTATACAAATGACTTACTAAAGGGTCATAAAGAATCATAGGCAACACATGGTTGTTCTATTATGTCAGATGTTTGGACTGACAAGAGGTGCAGGATATAATTAATTTTATGGTTAACTATTCTTTATGGACTATATTTGTGAAGTCAATAGATGCTTTATCTTTTGTAAAATCTGGAGACAAGATATATGATTTATTTAATATGTTTGTGGAAGAAATTGGAGAACAAAATGTCGTTCAAATCATAACCGACAATGGAAGCAACTATGTATTAGTTAGTAATATTCATCTTTTAAATTTTTTTAATTTTTTAATTATTTTATCTTTAATTAAATGTGTTAAACTCTTAAGTCTTATTATTTTTGTTATTCTTTGTCTCAAGTAAATTGCTTAAAACAAAAAGACAACACTTATATTGGACTCCATGTGCGGCACATTGTATTGATTTAATGTTGGAGGATATTGGAAAGATCTTAGACATCAAGAAAACCTTAGAAAGTGCAATTTTTGTTGTTGGATTTTTTATAATTATATTGGGGCTTTGAATATAATAAGAAAATTCACAGGGAATAAAAATTAGTGAGATATGGTGTCACCCGATTTGCTACTTCATTCTTGACATTACAGAGCGTGGATCGTCAAAAACATAATCTGAGAAACATGTTTAGCTCTGACAAAATGGGTGACAAGTAAATGGGCAAAATAAGCAAAAGGCAAGAGGGCTACTGATATCATCTTAATGTCATACTTTTGGAATCATATAGTTTATATATTAAAGGTAATGGGCCCTCTTGATCGAGTCTTTCGGTTGGTGGATAATAAAAATAAGCTTGCAATGGGATATATTTATGAGGCTATAGATAGAGCAAAAGGGACGATTAAAAGGTTTTTTAATGAAAATGAAAAAAAATATGAGAAAATTTTTACAATCATTGACGAAAGATGGAATTGTCAACTTCATCGTCCCTTACATATAGTAGGATATTATTTGAACCCTGAATTCTTTTATAAGATTAAATTTGTTAGGTTTGATGCAGAAGTTTTGGATAGGTTATATCAATGCGTTGCAAGATTAGTTCCAAGCCTTGAGGTGCAAGATAAGATTATTCGTGAATTATCTTTATATAAAAATG
>LVTN01001207.1:59995-75446 GCA_001649415.1 Musa itinerans
ATATATAATTTTTTTTTTATATATATATATATATATATATATAGGCGACGTCGCCTCGCCTGAGGAGAAGAGAGAGGCGACGTTGCCGAATTTTTATTTTATATATATATATACCGAACGGTATACCGCTCAGTATACAGTTTCGTATCGTCGAACGTCGAAACTCCGGTACGATACGAAATTACATACTTGGTCATACATATGTCAGATATAATAAGTTAGAAGTAATAAGCTTTCTTATCAATATAGGTGATACATATGTCTTAATATATTTCAAAGAATCCCACATATTTCAAGATGTATTTGACAAGTACCAGTCTCTCTCCATGCTACATAGCGGTCCTATATGTGCTACAAATATGTAGTCCACTAGTTCCTAAACCAAAAGAACAAAGTATGTAACAATTTAAACACAAGATCTTGAGAATTTTTCTCCCTCGTTTCCTATTTTTTTCCCAACAAGCTGAGATGTAAAAGGTGATGGCCGATGAGGGAGATGGATCTAACCTTGAGAAACAAATTTTTCCTCCTAGTAAAAGTGGTGACTAGAGAAAGAAAGAGGAATTTGTCTTCCAACAAGGGGCACATCATGGTGGTGATGGTAATTATGCTAATGATGGGCAACTAGCAGAGAAAAAGGAAGGCAGGAGGCATCACTTGTATTTTCATACATCCTCCACTTTCCAATTTGAATATTTTTGACTTCATGAGATAAAAGGTTTAGTCCATTTAAAGAAACAATTCTTCAAGAGAAAAAGTGACTCATTTTTTAAAACTAGAAAAAAAGTAGTTTATTGTGTCAATACCGCCAAGAAATATTGGCACAATTAGGAAAGAATGAGATACACTACCTTCTGAAGATGATCAAGAAGCACAGCCCTCTCGTAGGTAATGCCACTTGGAGTGATCACGGGATCCCGGAATATATCAAGTGTAATTTTACAGCATAGGAAATCAGGCACCTGAAACATCACTATGAAGTTACAGTTACCAGTTTTATAAAATGACAAAAGATGCTGTCTAGAAAAGTTAATTTGAAGTCTCACCTCTGTAGGTTGGTCAGCCTGTGCAGCTTTGTTAAATACCTCTTCAAGATGTCCCAACTGTTGCAAGTGTCCATTTGCAATTTCTTCAGAGATATTTTCCACTTGAGAGTCCTCAATTGCATAATAATGTATAAGAGCTCTTTCACATGCTTCCCTGAAACAAGCAAATAGTAGCAAAAAGATTAGGCATAGATGACTCAAAACGTCATAGTGAGGATATCAAGAAATGCATCTGTCAACAACTTGCAGATAAGATGTGACCTACTTCAATTTCTGCAGTCTTGATGCCCGCTTGCTAGACGAATCCTCCCATTCCATGTACTTTGCTTTGGCAAGAATCTGCCAGATCTCCTCGACCATGTAGCTCGCAGGATTTGCACCCCTTCCAAGTTCTAGTGCCTACATCAATAAGTTCCTACCGTTAAAATTCTAGTAACTAAAAGTATTTACAGCATGAAACTAAAAGTGCTGACAAAATCAAAGATAGACTAGATGCTCGAAGAGTATTTAAAAAGAACACCAAAAGAGAGGGAAAGTCTAGCATGTATTTTAAATTCAGACTTGAGCTGGCTAAATGCATCGAAGCTTCTTATTCCCATTTGCCCTTATTCCAACTTATGGTCCTCTATCAACTTCGAAGAGAACAATTTTTTACCATTCAAAAAGTGACCAACCACAAGATTACTTGTTCAAGATATCACCTTGAAGGCTTGAACAATGAATAATCTGCCTAACAACGAATAACAAAGAAAAGTAAGTCATGTGCATGTCCCAAAGTGTTCTTTACTTGATACAAAAGTGTCTCAGATAGAAGTACTACATCGAAATCACTTTCCAAAATTTAAGGTGCAAATATAAAAAAGATCAATAAGGTCTACCCTGCAAAAATCCTACTTTAAAAATGATATCCTTATACATCTGCTGTAAACCGAGATTAGCCATAAAAAAGACAATTTGTGCAGTTTGGTTTAGTGAAGTTCTTTTTCTGTATTTGGAAGTTAAACGAAAAAAATTGTTCAAATCAGTTCGGTCTCAGTCAATTTACAAAACCAAAAGGTACTGAATGCAATGGAATAACAGATCCATATATGTTTAAATATATTATATATTATTTTTCAAGTTTTTTACAGAAACATATCAGGTTATTTTTTTCAATTTGTCCAATACACGTACACTTGAACCTTACCTAGTACATAAGTTGCACGTGCTATGTGATGTCGAGCTCCTCTTATCTCTCACTCTCCTCAAGTTGTAAACCCAACTCCTCGCCACCATTATACTCTCTCTCTCTCTCTCTCTCTCTCTCTCTCTCTCTCTCTCAATTTCCCACTTTCCAAAGCTAGATCGTTCATCTCCCGTTGACCAGAAACCCACCTCCTTGATCTCTCTCCCAATCAACCAAGCATCACTGTTGCAGGCCACTCAAAGTGCTTGTTCCACCTAAAACCACTACAGACAATCCTCCAACTGGAATTCCATAATCTGGAACTCCTGCTAAAAGTCACCAAAATGATTAGCATAGGCTAGAAATAATAGCAAGAAAAAAGTAAGGCAGCTAAAATGACCTCTAGGGCATGGAAGCACCCCACCAAGATGCCTTATGAAGGTTACTTGTCTAATGTGCCTGACTATAGGTGGAACTAGTTCTGCATGAAACCATCTATATAAGTGGAACTACTTCTGCATGAAACCATCTAAATAAATGCCCAAAGTACCCACTGACTAATGTAAACAAAGAACACTAGTTTTTCAACATCATTTAATTATGGAAGAGGGAAGCTAATAATAGCAGTAAACTTGCATGGTAATCTGATCAAGATATGGAAATTTTTGGTTAATGAATTCCCTTTTGGGAGTTGAAGCATAACAGATTTTGTAAATTTTACAATGGCATACAACCTCAATTCTATATTCCATCTCACTGTTATTCAGAAATGTTTTAACACCTATGCTAGTGAAAAGGGCTGAAGACATGTTTGACAAAATCAGCCCAAAGATTTTGTCTTATATGGACTTCAAGGAAAAACCTTAGTTATATGTGCCTCATGGCTAACTTAATTTATAAAAGTTAAAAATTACATAAAAGACCATTTAATTGCATTCCCATATAGGCATTCAGGAGAAATTATTGGAAAACCAAATGGCCTTGGTACTGGGAAATTGATAGGGTTCTTACAATCACAGTTGATAATGTGAACTCTAGTGGCCTTCGTATTCAATTTTAAAGACTTTTAAGCAATGATAAGAAAGTATGCCAAAGAGTGAGGATCTTCACCAAAGCATTCTGCAGACATACAGCTCAACTGTTAAGGAGGATTTGAAAGATTGAGGATTTATAATAGCAAAAGTCATGTATGCATGGATATTGAAATTAGGTGATACTTTACACACATGATGCTAGAGAGTGTTGTAAAGTTTCAAAGATCATTTGTCAGGTCAGAAGAACATGATACAACACAGATCTGAGACGTGGACAGAAACGATGAGAGGTTTTCCCACTGAGGACTGGGATTCTGCCTGTGCTGTGTTACCCGTTTAAACGTCTCTTTGTGATAGCAAATTGTGTGTTTCATGCTAAAGTCAAGTATATTTTGTTTCATTTGAATACTAAGCATCTGCTCTAGGAACTTCTATTGAAGGATCAAACAAGAAGATCCAGGATATATAACAACAGTGTGCCAGACATGGATGAAGTAGATGATCTCCAAGCCTAGATTATCTAAAGACATACGAGAAAAAAGGCAAAAGAAAAATAAGTACTCTGAAGGCAAATCAGAGCTGGACAGACACTTGGAAAAAGCAATTGAAAAAATTTATAAAAATTTTGATACAATCAATTGGCAGAAGGTGAATTTTTCTAGATTTTCGTTGTTAGTTTTATGGCACTAGATTTATTAGTTATCCCTGACTCAACTGTTATACCTGAATATGCTTTTACACATCTTTGTCGTTGTGTATATGGTTTGTGCATGGAAATTTAAAAAGCTTGAAGAAGTAGTAGTATTGACTCATATTTCTATTATTGTTGCTTTAAAATGATATATTGTTCATTGTTCACAAAGTTATTCTTATTTCATTGCTTGCAAACTTGTGTTAAAATAAATGAATCTGTTCTTGCTGATTGAAGAGGTAATCCATCCAAAACTCAAGTGTTAAAAAAGGCATGAAGATGAATTATATAATTTTCCTGTCCTTGTTTTGTTTATAGCATGGTCAAAGCATATTTGTTTTGTTTTCATCTATTCCTGAATATGTGACTGATGTGTACTGTTATGTGTTGAATTATGCACTGTGGTCCTTTGGATGTGAACTTCAACGCTCGGCAGGATTCTCATAGAAATAGAAGCTTCATGTGCCATAAATATGTTGGAAAAACCTTAATTGTCATGATAACCTGAGTGCCTGCAGTATTCACAATAACCTTTAGTGAAATGTATGACAATTTAAGACTTAATGTTCATGTAAAGGCCATGAACAGAGATCATACCTAAAGAGGAAATAAAGAACAGAGATCATACCAACAAGTCAAAAACATACCTTCTCCAATTCCTTGATTCCCCCAGCAAAATCTTGCCACTCCAACAACGCAAGCCCCAACATATAGTGTGCCTGCAACTCAATCAAGGAATTCAACTTAAGTTCCCAACCACCAGAGTAACTAAATTATGGCCATAGCAAACATTCAAAGATAGGATAAAAGAACAAATTGCGAAAACCAACCAACAACTTAGTTATAGATGAATATCCTTGTATTCTAATTGATTGAAATGATAAAAGCTCTATATAACAAGGCTTGAATTCCAACACAATGATTGTTATGATCAAGGTTTTAAATACTAGTTTGATTTGGGTTTTGGTAAACCATTGGACTAGTATTGGATATTACACTGATCTATAATGGATCATTGAAAAATTAATTAAAAATATAAAAAGATATATGTACCAGTATAGATTATATGCTTGATACTGGTACTTGGTCGGATACAGTGATTTAAAAAGCACTAGGCACCTTTTGGCGCCAAGGTCCAAAAACGCCCGAGGCGCTAGGCGCTCACCCGAGCGAAGCAAGGCGCTAAAATATAAAAATATATAATATAATTAATAAATATAATTATTTAAAATTTTAAATAAAAATATGCTATTAAATTAAGAAAATCTAAGATACAAAATCACAATGTCACATTAACAAAAAGTTTCAAAATTCAAAACAATAAAATTTTACATCAAAGTCATTCATCATAATCAATATTATCGTCATTTTCACACAAATAATCTTCATTAACAGTATTAAAAATTAATCATTACAAATAAACTTAATAATATTAACAGTATACAGTATACGTATACTGTTAAAAGGAAGTGTAAAGGGGTGTTGAGCTTGCTGACTGAGAAAAGAGGAAGCGACAGCGGCGAGCAGCGATAGCGACAGCGGGAGCGGGAGCGGCGAGCAGCGGGAGGCGCGAGTGACGACAATAGCAGCGTTTGCGAGCAGCGACAGCGGCGAGCAGCGGGATCGGGATCGGGATCGGGAGCGGCAACGGCGAGGGTTAGGGTTGGGTTGTCACTTATATCGGTTTTAGTTGGTTCGATTGAACCAACTAACCATCGGAGACCGAACCAGGACCGAACCAGACCTAAAATCCTGGTTCGGTCGCCTTGGTTAACCCAGGTGCTCACCCGAAGCGCCCAGCGCCTGGGCTCGGGCGAGCGCCCAGGCGGCGCCTGTTTGAAGCGCACCGCCTGGGAGATTAGCGAGGCGCTCGGGCCTTGCCTCGCCTCGCCCGAGTGCTTAGGCGAGCGCCCGAGCGCCTTTTAAAATCGCTGGTCGGATATATATATATATATATATAGCTTCGTGAGTTGAGGTAAGTGTTCTCAAGAGTGAAGCTCACCTTGTGAGAAGTCCTCTTTTGTGTGATAAAGTTTGCTCCTTGTTGAGAGAGGAATGTTTCAACTTTCAAGTGTAATCCTTATCCTGAACCATTGGAAATTGGAATAGATAGCTGATCTTGACCCATTAGAAGGAAAGTCGATGGCCTTAAGAGAAAAGATCAAAGATGAACCTACGTCGAGATAGCAAAACCATTATAAGTATATTTATCTTTCTCATTGTAATAGATAGCTGATCTTGACCCATTGGAAGGAAAGTCGATAGCCTTAAGAAAAAAGATCAAAGATGAACCTATGTCGAGATAACAAAACCATTATAAGTATATTTATCTTTCTCTCTTAATTGTACTTATTTGCTTTATTCAATTAAATTTCATATACCTGCCTATTTACTTTATCAAAATTTTAAAATTTATTAAATTTTGCACATGCACTAATTCACCCCTCTTAGTGTCATTACCAATCCTATCACATTTGTAGTTCTGATAGTAACTTGCCATATTCATAGCTTTCATATTATGGAGAATCCTACCAAAAAAATATATACAATGATAGTTGGTCATTTTTTTTAATCTAATCATTCTTGAGATAAAGAGCACTAGATCTAAGGTGATAGAAGTTTCAATATACTCCAACCTCCCCACCCTACATGTCATAATCGCCACATGAGGCTCCTCAGACGTGTTATCAATGACCATCAGACAACAATGACTATTACTACGTCAATACATCAACGATACACGGTTTATCTATATAATATGTCATTGGAGCAGTTTCAAGATTGGGTTAGACTAATATGTCATATTAATATACAAATTTATAGGATCATTGACCCTAATCCACCAGTTGTGGAGTCTCGTTCATATTGGTGGTAGAAGTAGGTTTATATAATTTACTTTCGTCTATTATTTTATTTGGTTGAAATCATAAAGTTTCAACACTTAATACAACATTTCAACTCTTTATCTTTCTAGGTGAGTCAAGATCAATAAAAGCAACTTCCCACTATGGAGGACTATGTGACAGTCACTCCCCGATGATTCAAAAAAGATAAATTCACTTTCTCATCCTAATAACCTATAAAAACTACTCATATTGTCCTTATTTACACTTTATTCTTATTTAAATAGAATTAAAATATCATTGAATTAGAATTTCTAGTTTTTTTTCTCGAAGACCGATTTGTATCATATACCGATCTGGTCCAGAACTGATACCACCAATCAACACTATATGGTAGACCTTGTGTGAAACTTATAATACCAAAACGAATCAAACAATTTACTGGAACAAATATATAGGCACTAAATGTTCCTAGAGAATGTAGCACAAAAGTTTTATGTAAATAAATATCATACAATACCAAAATATCAAAATGCAATATGATTATCCATAAATGTACCAAAAATATCAAAACGTGCTTTGTGGCCAATTTATTATATCAACATAAAAAAAGGTAAGAAATATAATGCTAGAGCTTATCCATATATGGACAAAAACCAAAAAGATAATAAAATTAGAATCAAATAAAGTTGATTTCACCCAAGACGGATTAGAGATGGATAAGTGATATCATCAACCATTAGGAAATATACAACTTTCTTATCTTGACTTTGGCATTTTTATTTGAGTAAAAAAGTTCATTTTCTTTTATCATACTACATAGAGAGAATTTTCATTAGATAGAATGGTAAATATTGGTCCATAGCCTAGTAGTCGCTATAGCAGTGGAGTGCTCTCTATAAACCCAAAATGTTTCTTGATGCCATTAGTGGTGTATCATCTTAGCTCTACAAATGACTATGACACACATCCCACTTCTTTTAACACTGTTCTAATTTAAACAGATTTATTTAATAGTATAACTCATTATTATTAAAGATACATATAAATTTACAAAGCACAACAATGTAACAACTCCATTATCCTTTCAGTAGGTGATTACTTTTCCTAAGAATGGTCATTTTTTAATCATTAAAAAGTAAGTTCATAACTACTACCGCAACTTATAGCAACAAACAACACATTTTTCAAAAGAATTATATGAATAAAGAATAACTTAAGCATTATATGACAATATCCCACCACCACAAGGTAAGTTTGCACGTGTGCATGCACTAGAAAAAGAAAAAGATAAAGAAAAAAGAGACAAAATCAATACATCATGCAAACATAAAATAGAACTCGGACATCATCACCTCCTTGTTATCAAATTTTAAACTACCTTATTTGCATACCATATGCTATCCTTTTCTGATCCCATCTATTTAGAAAACTGTTATTTGACATCGGCAATTCTAATCCCTACTAAGAAACTAAGTATGATAGCGAAACTATTAGTTTTTCTTTTTCCAATGCAAAACTATTAGTTAAGTTATACAATTAAGATATTCAGGAACCTAGTAATAAATAACACTCCCATTTGAAAGATACAATAAAATAATCTTACACCAAAGGTAACAAGCTTTCTGAAGTGCATTGCAACGCCTATCTCCATAAACTACCTACTTTTCAATTTTTTATTCTTCTCCATTCAATGTACAACCACATATCCCTAGAGATGTTATGACAGGGTGCACCATCTATCTCCCATGTTCTGTTGAACATAAATCATCATCCAATTTCTTCCTTCCACAAGAGATGAACCAATTGTCCTATTTAGCTGCAAGTAATATGCATTCCTTCCAAAGTAGGAAATCATCTACAAAAAGATGAAAAAACAAGAAAAAGAATCACAAAGGTTTATGAATTTCCTAAAAAAATAAAACAAGAAAGAAAATCACAAAGGTTCATGAATTGGATCCTCAATCTATGGCCCTAAGTTCTACTAGTACACAAAAGAAAGATTAGGCAAACTAAGTTCCATATGTTTCTAGGGAACCTAAAACTTAGACCAACTTGAATGATCATTTCTAAGGCTGATTTGTGAGTCTTACGGAATTACTAAAAAATTCCATGGAAAGCCATAAAGAATTATTACAATTTACAAACATGATTTCCTGCTTTGTTGCTTCGTAATCATTGCTACAAAATTTCCATTAAGTCAAAATATAGATGGTACTGTCAAATCAGAGGCTGTGGAACAGGTAGTGATCTCAAAAGTAACACAAAAAACAATAATTTAATTATCAGTGATAAAAGAGAAACAAAAGAATTTTGCTATGCTGATATTTTTAAAACAAGCAAGAAGAAGAGAAAGTAAAAGGGACATGATAAAACAGTCTCTCTGATGTATTCATGACATAGCAAAACAACAGTTTTCTAAATACCTTTACAATTTGAAGTTTCAACATATTGTCTAAATCATAATTTCTCATATTGGACACCCTAAGTTCTATTTAAATATAATAAATTCAAAACCTTTCTCCTACTATTGGTTCACCAGGTTGTGCTTAACATTGTTTTCAGCAAGCAATGGAGCACAGACAAAATTGTTCTAGTGGTTCAATAACTTAAGAATTCCCAATATTTCCATCATTTTTCGTTTAGGGAGGAAAGAAAATCTTCAACTATATGCCAATTGGATGGTTGGAAAATATATGGGATTACATAGAAAATCTATAGACTTAATCTCAGGAGAAACCCAAGTTCAAAAGATGAATTGTGATTATTGTTCAAGAAAATGATCAAGAACAAGCAGCATACAGCAAGATGAATCGCAATTAATGTCCAAGAAAATGGTCAAGAACATCCCCAGCACAGCAAATCTAAAAGGATCATGAAGATTAAGAGGAGAAAAACAAATGCATGTACCTTAACCGAATGACTATCCAGCTGAAGAGCTCTTTTACAGTCCTCTTCAACCTTATTCCACTCACTGCAATCCTCGAAAAGCAAGACAGTCTAATGTTCATTAAGATAACTGATCCAATTGATACAAATAAAGAAAAATAAGCATAGAGTGGCTGTCACAAACTTCCGCTTCCGGTAGCATAGCGCTCGGTTCGTCCAATAAACCGCCACATTAGGGCACAAGGTAATAGCCTAGATTGTCAAATCACACAATCAAATTAAAACCAATAAACGCATGAAAACAACAATTTATGAGGCAATATTCTAACATCAAAAAGAAAATCAACGCCAATCGTTCTCTCTTTTTTTAACAACTAAAAGACTCAACGACAATAAACAACAAATTGATTGCAATCAAAAGGAAAAAGCAAAAGAATCTGAATTTTAGAGAAAGTTCAAATTCGCTAGCCATTAATAAGAACAAAGGAGGGGCGCGACCAAAATGATCGGACCGACTAGGGTTAGAGGAGCACATGTGCGAAATTATCCTCGCGATAAAGAGATCAAGAGTGGGATGCATACCTCGGTGTAGGCGTCGATGGCGGCGCCGAGGCGTTCCTTCTTGAAGTAGTTGTTGCCGTCTTGCTTCAGGAGCTCCGCCTGCCTTGCCACGCTTGCCGGCACCGGCGCCATCGTCCCGCCGCTCGCCTTCCGCCTCTCTCGATCCTTGTTCCGTCGACACCCTTTCGTCCAACTCCGAAACTCAAAAGAGGGGAGACGAAACGACCCGCAAGAATTAATAACGCAAAATGGAATTGCGCAAATAAAAGGAGTTCATGGGTGTTACTGCAAATTTTATTTTTCCCATCGCCTATCCTTCGAAAAATTTTCCACATACCCTTTAACTCCAAGAAATAAATGTTCATGTATTTTCTTATATACCTCTAATAATATACCTTATTTTAAAACTTAAAAAATATTATAATAATTCAAAATTTAGCAAAGATAATATTTTACAAATTTAAAAAAAGATACTTTTCATAATTGCGGAACTTAGATGATATTATTTTCCTGGTCAATGGTTTAGATGGGAGCCTGGAAGATTTGACGTGAGAAACTTTGTTGATGACATCAGTCAAATATGTCAAACATTCATATATTTTATTTTTCACATAATAATGCAGTAATGGATAAGGTGCTGCAGCGGTGTGACATGGAAAAGAAAATGATGCATTAAAATGGAAGATAGTGATCGACGTGTCCAAAAAGAGGCAAATATTAGCATAAGGAATAATGGAAAGAGTTCGGCATGTAAAATAGGTAGAATGTAGTTTAAAAAATAAATGTTTATTTCCATCATGAGATTATAAAAAATATTTTCCTTAAAAAACCCATAATCTTGTATTTTTCTAGAGTGTTTTATTTTCGCATTTGAACATAAGTGTCATCAACCATTCTCTTGTGTTTTTCTCATTTTTTTTGTTAATTCACCCAATTGAAACAATACATTCACCGACACTTTTAATTGAACGTGTTTAATCAACACAAATGTCGTATTGGTACAAAATAAATTGTATCTAAAAATTAAATAATATTAACGTATATCAATTTATACTAACAAGAATATAAAGTAATTATATCAAAATTGATCTTATAATTATAAATAAATCATAATTATAAAACTGATATTTTCTATTTTATTTTTGACCAATTTAAGCTGAAATTATAACTTTTATGATCAAAATTTTTATGAACTCTTAAAAATATCTAATGAAACCCTAAGTGACCAGTTTTCCAATTTTTTGGATCTATAAAAGTCTTATTTTAAGTTAATTTAGCCTGTAAAATGATAAAACTTTTTATTTTTTATTTGTTTACAAATTTTAAGTGAATCTAGAATCAATTTGGGTCAACAATCACTTGAATATAATCAGATATAGTTTTATAATTTTAAAAATAAAATTATCTGGAGTTATACTGTTTTTTGTTCATATTCAAAATTAGTATAACTGAGATTTTTCTATCCAAAAACAATTTTTTTTAATAAAATCCTTAAAATATCTAAGAAGCCCTAGATAACATTTTTTTTAATTTTTATGTCATTAAAAGAACTATTTTTAGTTAATTCAATCTTAAAAAGTTGAAATTTTTCTCATTTTCAATTTTTTGGCTAATTAAAGTTGAAATTATAACTTTATTTGGCCACAATTTTCCTGCAATCTTGAAAATATAATATGAAGCCTTAAAAGGCCATTTTATATTATTTAGATATTTATAAATCTTGTTTTAATTTAATTTAGCCCTTAAAGGGTAATTTTTTTTATTTTCATTTTTCACCAACTTAATATTTATATCATCACTTATCATCGTAATATGAAAAACCATGGTCATCTAAATCAATTCATCTATTAGATTATGTAGTCCTATTTAATTAGGTAAGATATATTATGTATATGATTGGATTTTGATTACGGTTATTGGTTAATAGAAAGGAAGTCCAATTATAGTAAGATTCATTAGGAGATGATCTTGATGGGAGAAACTCTCCTAATTACTTATTATATACCCTTTACTCTCACTTGTAAAAAGATAGGACCTCATAAGGATTAAAGACACACGATAATTATATAATAATTGAATACGCGAACATACGAGTATGTGAATGCGTGGATATGTAACATACTTAAGAGATTATAAATCTTCTCTCATTCCTAAATACATTAATCATAGTGGTCTTATGAAAAGATGAAAACATAGAAACAGATGAAAATGTAAGTATAGTTCTCCCATGCAAATCGACATTACAATAGATCTAGGATTTAACGATAGTGTGCTCGCAGATTAGAGAAAAGGTTTTCTGAACAACATCAAAGATAGACATCATAATATTTAAATCTATTATTATTTGTTATTAGATTTTTAGCATTAAAGTTCTCTCGCTTAATAATAGCATATTATTGTTTTATGCTAACAATTGGTATCAGAGTCAGAGATCAAATACTTTATATATATTTGTTAGCACCCTTCACTTATGAAAAGGTGTTAATCAGTTTTTATTTACGATATATGAATGATTCGTCGATATTGTCGATATGTTTTTTTCTATCTATTCTATCTTATTGCCTGCATGCGGGCAATGTAAGGTTTCTTATGTTTGATCGATGGATCACTATCGACGGCTTGATGTTGACGATAGTATGTTAAAGGTCACGATCTTCGATGTTCCTCAACCCTGCGATGGTTGCGTTGTTGGCACAATAGCACTGTGCATGGTCGTAGTAGCAACATCGTTGCCGATGACAATCGCAACGACTACAGCAACACTGCTACGTGCGACCGCTATAATAGATTTGCTAATTGCGTCGAGTAGCGCATGCGCCCTGCAACAACAACAACAAGCGATTGTACATAGTGATGGTTGCACATCATAGCAACCATGCAAGCGATGATCGCGCATGGTGGCGGTAGTGCCACGTGTAGGCGATGGCCGCAAATAGTGGTTGTGCTGCCACACCGTAGGTCACTCGTAAAAAGGGTTAACTAGGGTTTTCTGACACTTTTAGCCTTCTAGAATACAAAAATTTCAGCCTCTATCCTTTTACCTAATTTTCATTTCTGCCCTTCATAAATTAGAAATTTTCTTCATGTATCCTTTATGAAAATTATAGTTATACCCTTATAAAATTTAAAAATTTTCATTAATGTTCTTAATTTAAAATTAATTATTTTATTTTATTTTAATCAAATACTTTAATCAAACTTGATCATAACAGTATTTTTATTACTTGATTATTTAGATTCAATCAATCAAGTCTTGATTGAATTTAGGAAAGATAAATTTTTAATTTTGATTTATTTTAATTTTTGAGTGATTTAATTGGGATAATATTTAGCCCAATTTTAAGCTTGTTCAATTAAATAAGATTGACTAGTATAAGAGTTCTATATGAAATTAATAAAAAAATATAAATTATGGTTTTCCTTTATAGTTTTCTCATATGATTTAATGATTATATTTTGTATATAGTAAATAAAAATCTAATTATTATTCTTAGATATTTATTTTATTCACATGCATATGTATGAAATTATGAAATAATATTTATTTTTCACATAAAGGTATGATTTATTTTTCATCATTATTACAGTCATCATATGAATCATGTTGTGCCGGAGGAAAACATGTCAAAAGATTGGACGTCGGGCTAGAGGAACGGTCGACGTATCGACAAAAGGCTTCGAGTCATGGATTCGAGCATCGGGCCAAGAAGAGCGGATATTGTGCCAAGGATATCAGAGTTGCAGAGTCAACTGACCGATTGGGCAATAGGCCGCAAGAGAGTATGATGCGCCGAAGAATCAGACGAAGTGTCGAGGGACCAATGACATGTCGGACAACTTGATTAATGCTTAGTATTAATTGTCTAAATCGAAGTGTGTTTTACATATGTAGGATTAACTATGATAGCAAGGCATGAAGCAAAATGAAGTCCTAGAGTCAAGGACGCGATTATGTTGGGAGTTCGAGAGTTCGTCGAAAGTCTGAACGTTCATCGAAAGTTTTGGTGGAACCAACCGAGAAGTCTCGGAGCTTGCTAGAGAAGTCTCGGAGCTTGCCAGAGAAGCTCGTCGGAACTCGCCAAGAAGATCGTCGTGAAGTCCAGGAGCTTGCCGGGAGTCCGCCAGAACATTGCCAAGAGATCGTCGGAAGTTCGCCGGAAGCTCGCCGAAAGAATAGACATAGAGACTTGTTTAGCTTAGCAAATGTCTTAGGATTTCATAGTTAGCACGTAATTGGGGGCCAGCTAAGCCCATGTAAGGACTGTGTTGGGCCCAATAAGAGGCCCAAATAGTACCCCAAGAAGTCTCACCGTCATGGCACAATCTTCGAGACTATATTAGGCGGTGGTACCGCTAGTCTGGGCGATTGTACCACCCCTAGCAAGGTGCCAGGTGGTGGTACTGCCAGTCTGGGCAGTGGTACCACCCAACACTGCACCCCAAGCGGTGGTACTACCAGACTGGGTGGTGGTACCGCCCAGAACAGTGTCAGACTAACACTCGACGATGGTACCGTCCGTGCCTGAGGAACTCGGGATGGGAAAGTTTTAGGCTCCAAGTTTAAATCAACTTAAAGCCTATGAATACTCCTCTCATCCTTGGTTAAAGCACATAAGCACAGAGAGTTTAAAAGTAAAGAAACACTGTAGAAATCTATTGTGAGAATCCTCCTCTAGTCTAACTGTTAGAATTCTGTAAGAGATGAGTGTGAGTGCTTGTATGGGTTGTCTCCGAAACCCGGTAAAAGGAGAAGAGGGGTGTAAGAAGGTGGTTGGTCTTCGCCTATTGAAGGAAGACCGTTAGTGGATGCCAATGGCCTCGACGGAAGAGGAATCGGAGGAGTGGATGTAGGTCACGACGATCGAACCACTATAAATCAATTTGCATTTTACTTTGAGCAATTTATCCTTACTGCAAACCTCTTCAATAGTTTACCGCCTTCAATACTTTCCATATGCTTTCAATATAAAGATCTTTCCGAAATAGTTTTTATCGAAACCCGATTTTATCGTACGAAGGATTTTTGAACTGACGTAATTTTTACCGCTGCACTAGTTCACACCCCCCTCTTAGTGCCGACCTCGGACTCTTGATCCTAACAATTGGTATCAGAGCCTCGTGATTTCTCAGTTGGTTTAACACCTAAGAGAAATGGCTCTTTTCGGCTTTCAAGAGGATCACTCTCTCATTCGTCCTCCTTTTTTCAATGGGACGGACTACAC
>LVTN01001208.1:18071-31364 GCA_001649415.1 Musa itinerans
GAAAATTGATGTAAAGGGAAAAGAATTACAAAATTATATTCTTCCCTTCTTTTTGACAATGACAAAGGGGGAACAAAACTTGCTAGATTACTCAACTCAAAGAGAAGCAAAAAAATTACAAACTTACGCATTGCAAAAGAAGCAAAAGTTTGCTAGCTTGCTTGTTCTAATATTTGTACAATTTTGCTAGCTTATGCTTTGCAAAGGAAGCAAAAAATCACACTTCTCAAAAGAGAAGAAAGGATTTACAATCTTGCACATCTTTAAAATTAATGATGATTTGGTGATTATGCATATTATAAAGTAATGAAAAAGTTTGCTAGCCTATATAAAATTGCTAGCTTGTAATCTAAAGAGAAGCAAAAAGTTGTATCTCAAGAAAAGCAAACATGCTAAACTTACACATCTCTAAAAATTGCTAGCTTGCATGTTCAAAGCTTGCATATTTAAAAAAAAAAAAATTATTGCTAGCTTGCATAATGATAAAACTTAAGATTATATTTATAATGCAATGATTTGAAACTTGCTAACCTTTTTATTAATGACAAAGGGAGAGAAGTTATGATAACAATCATGCATGGAATGATGCATTGAATGATTTGATTATGCATGATTTTATGATGACGTGTTGCAAATATTATTGATTAAATTTGCTTTGACTTGAATTCAATTTGAATTCAAGAGTTCTATCAATATGGCACATCGATAGGGGGAGGTAAGGTTAACTTCATCATCAATTGGTTGTCATCATCAAAAATTGGGAGATTGTTGAATCTCGGATTTTGATGATGAAATAAATTGATAGTGTTTATGATTTAATCTGCGTTTTGAGTGACGCAGGAAGCTTCGATCTGGGAGAGATAATTAAAGCAGGAAGAATCATGTTGGGACAGAGAAAAACATGTCAAAAGATTGGACGTCGCGCCGAAGGATCGGTTGATGTATCGATAAAAGGCTTCAGGCCATGGGTTCGGGCATCGGGCCAAGAAGAGCGAATATTGTGCTAATGAAATCAGAGTTGTGGAGGTCAACTAGCCGATTGGGCAATAAGCCACAAGAGAGGACGAGGCGCCGAAGAATCGGACAAAGCGTCGATGAACCAATGACATGTCGGACAATATTTGATTAGCTTAGTAATAATTGTCTAGATCGAAGTGGGTTTTAAATGTGCAGAATTAACTATGATAGCAAGGCATAAATCAAAATGAAGTCCCGAAGTCAAGAACGAGATTTCGTTGGGAGTTCGAGAGTTCGTCGGAAGTCCGGACATTCGTCGGAAGGTCTACTGGAATTGACCGAGAAGTCTAGGAGCTTGCCAAAGAAGCTCATCGGAACTCACCAAGAAGATTGTCATAAAGTCCAGGAGCTTGTCGAAAGTCCGTTGGAACATTGCTGAGAGATCATTGGAAGAAACCAAAACTTATCGGACTTAACTAGCTTAGTGTATGCCTTAAAATTCATAGTTAGTACATAGGGTTAGAATTGGGCCAACTCAATTATAGGTCAATTGGGCCCAAGTTTGGGTTATGTTAGGCCAAGTGAAAAGGCTCAAATAATAACCCAACAGGTGACACCGTCGTGGCATAGTCTCCGAGACTATGTCAGGTGGTGGTACTGCCCAAACACAATCTTCGAGAGACTGTCAACCAGTGGTACCGGCCAGTGGCAAGGTGTCAGGCGGTGGTACCGCCCAGTGTTAGTGCCATTATTAGTGCTGCAGGCGGTGGTACCACTAGTACCCAGAGGACCCAAGATGAGACATTTTTAGGCTCCAAGTTTGAATTCACTTGAGGCCTATAAATACCCCTCTCATCCCTCGTTAACATACACAAGTACATAGAGCTTAAAAGTGGGAAAATGTTATTACAATCACTTGAGAAATCCCCTCCTTTAGTCTAAGTTTAGAATTTTGTTTAGGGAGGAGTGAGTGATTGTAAAAGGTTATCTCCTAAACCTGTGTAAAGGAGAAGAGGGGTGTAAAATGGTAGTTGGTCTTCACCCATTGAAGGAAGACCATTAGTAGATGCTGGTGGCCTTGACGGAAGAGGAATCGGGAGTGGATGCAGGTCACGACGATCTAATCACTATAAAATCAGTTTGCATTTTCTTTTGAGCAATTTACCTTTACTACAAACTACTTTACCTTTTTATTGCTTTCACTATGCTCCCTTACGCTTCCAAGTTAATAGCATTTTTTATATCGATTTTCATCGAACATATGAAAATTTCAGAACGGACGTAATTTTATTCGCTGCACTAATTAACCCCCCTCTTAGTGCCGTCTCGTTCCTAATATTATTTAGGTCCTTTGTCTCTTGTATTACAATTACTTTCAAATCCCAATTTTTAGAAAGTGATCGTAAAATTTTATTAATAAGTTTAAGATTCAAAAATATTTGCTAAGAACTTTTAAACCATTGATGACATCAATAAAACGAGTGTACATGTCAATAATGGTTTCGCTTGGTTTCATCGAAATAGTTCAAAATCATGCATCAAAAGATTTATTTGACTCTTTAACTCTATTCGTGCCTTCATAAGTTACTTCTAGTGTGTGCCAAATCTCATGTGCAGTTTCGCGTAAAGAAATACGATTAAACTCATTTTTGTTCAAAGCACAAAATAGAGCGTTCATAGCTTTAGCATTCAAAGAAAAAGTTTTCTTCTCTAAATCATTACATTCCTTCATTGGATTAGAAGACTTTTGAAAATTATTTTCAATGATATTCTATAAATTGAAATCTAAAGAAAGCAGGAAAACTCTCATTCGAGTTTTTCAATTTTTGTAGTCCATCCAATTGAACATAGGAGGACAAATGATAGAAAGACCCTCTTAAAAGCCGAAAAAAGTCATCTCTCTTGGGTGTTAATCCAACGGAGAGAAATGTGACTCTGATACCAATTGTTAGGACCGAAATTGGCACTAAGAGGGGTGAATTAGTGCTTCGATAAAAAACTCAACAAATCAAAAACTTTCATTCGATAAAAAACCGTATCAGAAATGTTGAAGGTGTTCTTGACTTAGAATAAGTGCAATAAGAAATTAAAGCAATATTAATGACAATAAAAAATAAAACAGAAATGCAAACCGAGTTTTATAGTGGTTCAATCGTCGTGACCTATGTCCACTCTCGATTCCTCCTCCGTTGAGGCCACCGGTATCCACTAACGGTCTTCCTTCAATGGGCTACCTACCGTCTTATAACTCTTTTCTCGTTTTCACACATTCAGGAGATAACCTTTACAACCCACTCACCCCTCTCTTAAATTAAAATCAACACTTAGAGCTAGAGGAGGGGAATTCTCATAAGATTACTATAGCATTTTCCTTAATTTTTGTTCTCAGTTGATATGTTTACCGAGCAGGGATGAGTGAAGTTTTTATAGACCCCAAATGGATTCAAATTTAGAGCCAAAACTATCTCATCCTAGGTTTTCGGGGTACTAGCAATACCATCGCTAGTACTAGGTGGTATCACTGCTTGCCAATTTGATACCGGATGGTACCACTACCCAATCTAGCGATACCACCACCTGATACATTGACACTGGGTGGTACCATAGCCTGACAGTCTAGAAGACTATGTCTGGGTGGTACCATCGCTTAGTCTAGGCAGTACCATCGTCAGACCCTACTACAAGACACTGAATGGGTCAAACAATAGGCCTAATTCAACCTTAATTCAGGCCCAATTGGCCCCTAATTTAGTTGGCATTATTTCACCCCAATACCAACTCAATTAGACCTAAACTAACTCGATCTAGATAAATTATTACAAAGCACGAATCATATGTTGTCCAATATGTCATTGGTTCTTTCGGCGTTTCGTCCGATCCTTTTACGTATTGCCCAATCTACATGTTGACTCCCGTAACTTCCGATCTCCTTAGCGCAATGTCCGATCCTTTGGCTCGATGCCCAAACTCATGGCACGAAGTCCTATTGCCGACACGTCAATCGATCCTCTAGCCCGACGTCCAATCTCTTGACATATTCAACTCTGGCCCAACGTCTGATTCCTCCTACTTTAATCGATTTGTCTTTTATGATTGAAGTTAGTCTTACGTCACTCAAAACATAGATTAGATCATAAACTCATCAATTGATTTCATCATCAAAATCCGAGATTAAACAAATTATTGAGTCATTTGGGCTCAAACAATTAGCCTAATAGTCGACCAAGTTTGTTTGACTAACTTTTTTTCTTTAATACTCAAATCGATGGTTCGAATAAGAACTAGAATCAAAAAAATACCCCAAGCCGTCAATTCTGGTCCAGTTTGAAACCAATGAATTGTCCGATTGATTTTGTTCCAATTTTAGCCCAATTCCATTCGGGTTCAAAAATTGAACTATGATGAAGACTAATAAAATTAATATTTATTATTAATATTTTTTTAATTAATTAACACTAAGTTATAATATTTTTATTAGTGTTATAATGTTTTGATTGAATGATAAAAAAACACTACAAATGAGTTTTATATTATTATTTTTAAATTATAAAATATATATTCTTTTATTAGGGCTATAAAATATCGACCTAAATTATAAAATATATTATTATTATTATTAGAGTTATATATATATATATTATGAGTTCTTTTAGAAAATATTGACCTAAATTTAACGTTATGTAAAATAATTAAGGACTTAACATTCTTTATCTTGTAAATTTGTCAAGATATTCTTAAGCTTCATTTAAAACTTTTACTTAAGAAATCTCAAATAAATATTTTATAAATTTAATATATTTAATAGGTTTAATAATTAATGTAGCAAGAATCTGAATTAATTAAGTCATTTTCAGTATTTTTGAATAAGGTTATAATATTTTTTGATAACAAAAATCACTACGACCTGTTTTTTTTAACACAATCTATTTAACTGGTCCCGTCTAGCTGGATTTCGACAAAAAAATTAAAATTTGAACATGTAAGTTGCCACTTAGGATATTTTTATCATTTTAAAAAATAAAAAATCTATCGAAATATTTTAGAAATGAAAAACATTACCCGGAAAAAACTGAGACTTTTCCCCCAAAAAAAATCGCTGAAACTACAATGCGTCACCATAAAATGTGGTCCGGACGGCCGAGACTTCCTCGCTCTTTCCACGCAGTACGCCTCCACACTTCCTCACTCCTTCCTATGGAAAACCTACATCTTTATTGCTAGCGTTCTCCACACCCGTAAAAATTGCACACTACACGGGCCACGTACGAACGGGATCGATCCAGATCTCGTGTGAATCTCACGTTTTCCATGAGAACTATTTGGTGCACCGATGTGGCCTTATCAAGAAGGATCCCAGCAGGTGATCACAATATCTATCTCCACTGCAGGAGACAGCACACCTTCTCCTCCCTCCATTGCATGCAACAGCGTTTCATCCCCCAATCCCTCTCTGGCCTTTTCAAGATTTAATTTTGATCCCTGCAGTAGTAGTAGTTGCTAAGACGTGTCTAACATCACTTTGGTTTGTTCTGTCAACCTTCTGCCAAATGTCAGAAAGGTGATTCATCTATTATGGTCCTAGAAGTGTTTAATTTTGAGACGGCAGATATATATGTGCCATCATCTTATTTTCATTTACATTGTGGAAAATATGACTAAAACCATTGTGCCTTATTCTGCACATGTTTCAAGGAGAACTGATTTCCTATCCTTCAAATACACAAGTAGCAAATATAAAAATAGCTTTATTGGAAATCCTATTATCTCGAATGTTTCTGGTAACACCGAGTAACGATGCCAGACACCTTTGAAACGTTCCCAACGTTGCAGCTTGCAAGGAAAAATGATGCATAGCGCTCGCATTCGTATGTGACCAAGTGTTGATGCTCAAAACATGCATAACACGGTTAGCACCACATTTTATTGGGTCAGCTTACCAAGTGTACCCGGTCGTGACCGCTGATGTGGCAGCTGGTGGTTGGAGGAGACGGGGGGGCCTACCTTGGTTGTTCAATCCCGGCTGTTTCTTTGGAGATCTTTTGGGGCAGCCTAGGATTTGTAAATAGGAATCCGTCTTAAAGTCGTTCTTCATATAAAATATTTAGAAAAGGTTTTGACAGAAAGTGTTCTCAGTTTGTGCTTAGAAATTCCATAGCTGTTGGTTTTTGTTCTTCTTTTTGGAAGTTGAATCATGAGATTTTGATGCTAAAGTTTCGGGCTCAAAGGTGTGCTATGATATTAGTCGATGGTGTCAGTATATTTCAATTATAATTATTTTAGAACCTTTTACCGTGGATGGATACGAAATAGTCGAAATTTTATGTTAATATTATTATTTTTCTTATAACCAACAAAAAAAATAAGATATAGTGTAAGGATCTAATCTAATACGATAATTGATCTATTAATTTTATTTAACCTAAATTATCAATCAAAATATTTAATTTAAAATTAAGATAAATGATCCATCAACTTTGTTTGACCCAAAACACTGATCAAAATACGTTGACAATATATCCATCATACTTTTATAAGTTACTTAAGGTTTGACATTCTTATCATTAAATCCTAACGTTATACATATGAGACGTAATTAGTAGTGATTACTCTGACTCTATCTATAAATAATTTTTTCTTACTCGAAATAATATATCTTGATATTAACTCCATTATCATACCAAATATTATAACATAATCGAATACTAGATAATTAGTCTATCAATTTTATTTAACTTAAATTATTAATTAAAAATATTTAAATTAAAATTAAGAATAATTCATCAATCATATCTTTATGAATCAGGTTTAAGCTACTTCCGAAGTTAATCGGGATTTTATAAGTAGATTATAGTTGGTCACGAGAAGCTTTTTATGCATGTACGACTGCTCAACTTGCACGCACATGCATTGTTACATCATCCATTACATCATGTTTTTGACGTGACTTTCATGTCTTGTCTCACATGGGAGACTGTCTCCATCTCTTAAGATTCGGATCCCATTTTTGCGTAAGCTGCACATTTTCTTTCTCTAAAATCGTAATTTAAAATGTCATATTGACATAAGTTGAGTCTTTTTATCTTGGCCTGTATCACATGAAATTATCAACCTCGGTGGGCCACTTATTACATCATGGACGGTGTGAAAAACCAACCCACAAGTGCTTGTACATGTAAAATATTCTCCACTATAGTTAATCTATTCGTTCGTCCAATTATTGACATGGACAAACAATGAAAACCTTTCAAACTTTACTGCAGCTGTTGAAGTCTTATTCTCTGGCAGCAGAATTGCAGTGGTCCACACACAGAATGCGTTCGTTCTCTTCGTATAAATATGATACTGAAAGGTGGTCACCAGTTCTCCTCCAGTGCTTGTTTATTCGGAAATGATGGGTTCCTGGTTGGAAGGATGTGGTGGGTGATCTACTCTGTCAAGAAAAGCCTGCAGTCAAAAGACTCAAAGCCTACTACATACCAAACCATTCGTTAGTCCAGGCATGGCGGCATGTGGACTTGCGCACATTTATTTTTTTTTTAATTTAATTTGGTGACACTATACATACCGAAAAATATTTACTTTTCTAAATACAAATAATTATCAAATTATATTATCTGACATCAGCCGAACTTAGTTTTTAACATTTTTTCAGTTGATATGAGGTGGTATGAGTCAGAATATCACCCCATACATCAACACATAATGAGATTTACTGAAATCGATCGAGATATAAAATTGGTTTAAATGACCTTTATGCAAATTGATGACGGTGTTGCGCTAATTACGATTCAAGATAATCTTCCACTGTGAGTAAGATTTATATGCAGAAATTCTTGATTTGCTCTTCTACAATTAAGAGAAGTCCTGATTTACTTCCATTACATTGGAAATCGAAATTCAAACACACCTCATTTAACACATGCTCTGGTTACCCCTACGACAGGGGGATTCCAGGTCATTGCACGTGATAGAATTGTGCACACACACATTCAATTTATTTGTAGAGATTAATTCGTGTTCGTCCACTATAAAACAGTTCATGTATTTTATGTTTAATAATAACTAAACATTGGGTATCAAAGTAATTTTCGAATCTATCCGCTTCTAAACAAGAGAGGTTTAATAGTAAAAAAAATTTAAGACTTAAAGCATCATTTTGGAATGACCAAATATCAAGCCGTATGGTTTTATATTTTGATAGGAAAAGTAATAATGTAAGCATTATATTATCGACTCATTCAGTTGTGAACTACCACCTGGGCGATGACATGTGTGGAAGAACCCGCACCCTTCTCCAATAGTCATTGGCAGGAGTACGATCCTCCGACCTTTGCTCACCTCAATCTTCGTGAGGACTTCACAAACCAATTGCAGGATGTACTAATCCCTAGCAGCAAGGTCCATCCCCCTGTTTTTCCTTTTCGCAACTCACCTATCACTCATCAATTATGATTTTGGAAAGACTTGTATGCTTAGCTACAAAGGGTATTAATCCTAGTAGCATGGCCTAATTCCCCTTTTCGGACGCTTGGCGTAGGGGATCCTCCCTTACTTATTCTAGACAGGCTCCAACCATGATAAACAACGCTCTCACAACCATCCTTCCTTGATGTCATCCTTAGAGAGGCATACTCACCTACCATCGACATAATTGAGCCCCTGGATGACGTAAGGGGCTCCTTGGCTAATCATCGGTTGTACTCCATCAGTCACTCAAGTATAAAAGCTAACCTCAAAGCCTAAAAAGACATGTCTCTCTACTATTTTTACTCTTCAATTGACTTTACCATCAGAGGGGTTAGTTCGGGAATATCCCCCGATGCTGATCGCTTGTTCAGACATCTTGATGAGGCTAAGGTGTATATAGGGACAATATCAAAAATCGTCTTTGGTGAACAAATACTACATCGAGATCATGTCAATTAGATTTTCTTCTCACTCCAATCTCCTCATATGACCTCTCATGGGTCCTTTGGATGAGCTTATACCTTCGGGACTAAATCAAACTATGAGACTCCATAGACAAAGACATCAAGACAAAGATATGTCTCAACTTAGTCTTGATGATAGCTAATATCGATATGCAAATTAAAGAAATGTGCATCATGAACACGTTTTGGAACTGAGTGCAGCAAAAAAAAAAAAACATGTTCTTATTAGACGGACATAACAAGTTAGCAAATTCTACTATATATATATATATATATATATATATAGAAGTTTTGCAGAAAAAAAGAAGTTTCTAGGATGCCAACCACGAGGCCGACGATGGCTTAAGCCATTAAACTCAACCAAGACGGAAGGCGAAACGAGCAGTGAAAGAATACCAACGGAATGAACCCCAGTCTTCCTCTAAATGCTGCAGTGGAAGTTAACACCATTTACACAAGGATCTCCCGGGACACGATTATGAGCACCACGCCGCAGAAAACGTCAAAACACAAAGGAAGAAGCACCAAGACGATCCGATGGAGCATTGTGAACGCTGGAGAACCAAACTTTGAATTGACTCTCCACCATGTGACGAATCGTGTACTACGTACGTTCCCTGTGTGACCTAAACAACGTGAAATGGCGATCGAGCATATGATTCTGGAAGAAAAACTCACAAATCTCTCTTCATAAGAAGACGTCGCCATGGTTTCTTTCCTGCGCAGGAACGATGAGCAAACCGAGGTCGCTTTCGGACTCTGGTCTAAGTGGTCTGCGTCATCGGTGAATCTTAGTCATCGTTCCTTCGTCACCTACAGTCGTTTCAACCCTCCCACCCAACTCCCTTCACCGAAGCTTCCCAATCCTCCCTTCCTTGAAAACCCCCGATTTCCACGAGGCAAAGATTGATCTTACTGCTTGAATCAGAAGCCCGCCTCACGTGCTTCATTTGGGAAGACCGAAGCAGATTTGGTGTTCGCCTGTTTGACATTTTGAAAGTTGAACTGGTGCTCCGACTATATATAATTCCACCCCCGGCATGTGTCGTCCATTCTAAAGGGACACGAGCTCGTGTTCTCGCTTCTCCCCAGGCTTCCCATTACTCGCCTAAGATCGTAACGTCGGCAATGGGGCTTCACGTTGATGAACACTCAAATTACAATGTCCTCTCCCGCATCGCAACGAGCGATGGCCACGGGGAGAAATCCTCATACTTCGATGGCTGGAAGGCCTACGATAATGATCCTTTCCACCCCATCGACAATCCTCAGGGCGTCATCCAAATGGGACTTGCAGAAAACCAGGTAACTGCTGTTTCACAACTAGTTCGGTATTTATGGTAGTTTTGTCATGGCCTATGGCCAACAATATGCCTTCCGTATTCTCCTACTACTTGGAATGCTAACGGGTGCTGCGTTTTCCTTATCTCAGCTCTGCCTGGACTTGATGCAGCAGTGGATCAAGCAGAACCCACAGGCTTCCATTTGCACCGGCGAGGGCGTTTCCGAGTTTAAGGACGTCGCGAACTTCCAAGACTACCACGGCCTGCCAGACTTCCGAAAGGTAATAACCATCACGGTGCAGCTCTTTAGTTAGTCCTTATCATGTCATAAACTGTAGACCCTCAAGGATAGATTAAATCACTCAGATCAAAGATGTGCGCATTATAACTCACGTACATGAGTCCAGAATTTGTATCTACTTGTAACGACGTCAAGAAGATTCGGGAAATGGTGCCTGCTGGGCTAGGGACAACCTCACTAGATTGCTTTGCTGTTTCTGAAAGGCTAATGATGTGATTTGTGGAAACACGCAGGCGATTGCTAGGTTCATGGGGAAAGCGAGAGGAGGAAGAGCTAAGTTCGACCCGGAGCGCATTGTAATGAGCGGCGGAGCCACCGGAGCTCAGGAAACCATCGCATTTTGTCTAGCGAATCCTGGGGAGGCTTTCCTGATTCCAACGCCATATTATCCAGGGTACGTACACCTATCCTACATCAAGATTTTATGTTTTATGTATATTACACAGTCACACTAATGTGTTTTAAAGAAAACTGTTTGAGGCAACATTAATGTAATCCAGCTTACTGGTATAACCAAAAAATTAGTAGTCAATATTTGCCGTCGCACGACTGTGACGTCGACAAGACAGTCTCAGTATATTATATTTCTTAATTAATAACGCTACACCATAACCATAACCGACCTACCGACCGCTTGAGGTTTCTGCACTCTCCGGCCTCATTATGGATCTGTGGGTTGATATATATATGACATCGATTGCACGTTTCCTGCAGCTTCGATCGAGACTTTCGGTGGAGAACTGGAGTTCAACTCCTCCCTATTCAGTGCCACAGCTTCGACAACTTCAAGATCACCGAACCCGCGCTAGTTACTGCCTATCAAAGGGCACAAACAGCTAACATCAGGGTTAAAGGAATCCTGGTAACCAACCCTTCAAACCCTCTGGGTACAACCTTGGACAGAGAGACACTGAGAACCTTAGTGAGCTTCGCCAACGAGAAACGGATCCACTTGGTGTGCGACGAGATATTCTCGGGCACCGTCTTCGACAAGCCTACCTACGTCAGCGTCTCCGAGATCGTGGAAGAGGAACCATACTACGACAGGGACCTAATTCACATCGTCTACAGTCTGTCCAAGGATCTCGGCGTCCCTGGATTCCGCGTGGGTGTCATTTACTCGTACAATGATGCAGTGGTCATCTGTGCTCGGAAGATGTCCAGCTTTGGACTGGTCTCGACTCAAACGCAGCACCTACTGGCTTCCATGCTGGGAGATGATGACTTCACAACCAAATTTTTGGCGGAGAGCAGGAGGAGATTGTCGCGCAGGCACAAAGATTTTACTGCTGGCCTCCACAGAGTTGATATCAAATGTTTGGAGAGCAATGCGGGGCTATTCTGCTGGATGAACTTGACGCATCTGCTAAACGAAGCCACGGTGGAGGCGGAACTCGAGCTGTGGCGAGTGATAATTAAGGAGGTGAAGCTCAACATTTCACCGGGGTCTTCGTTCCACTGCTCCGAGCCGGGGTGGTTCAGGGTGTGCTTCGCCAACATGGACGATAACACCATGGAAACCGCATTGAAGAGGATCAGGACGTTTGTGTCCCCGGGGAATGACACTGCGGCTGCGCAAACCAAGAAGAAGAACAAGAGGTGGGATACGGTGCTCCGCCTAAGTTTGCCTCGACGGTTCGAGGAACTGAGCATCATGACACCTCGCCTCATGTCTCCTCACTCGCCCCTTGTTCAGGCCGCCAACTGATGGTGATGGATGTGCGTGGGCGATATTAACCGACGGGACATCGCTTAATTTTCCCTCTGCCCCATCAGCAGATAGTATAGAAACAGTCCTTAACGCTCTCGAGTCCTTGGAAAAAGGATGCAGATTCCTTTACAAACGTCAAAATTTTTTTTCCTGTTTTTTAATTCCTGAGAAATGTTACTGACCAATGTGTCACAAATTTCTTTATTCGTTCTCATTCATATTATTCCGAATAAGGTGGGGAAGGTGCACTGCAAAAAATCCCTTCTCCTTTTTAGTTGCAAAAGCAATGTATTCCGGGTGAAAGAAACATGGATTGCTTGAATTCAATAACATCTTTATATAATTCTTTTATGTTTAGTTGGGAGTAGTGTTGATAAGGTCTAATTATAAATTACCTTTTGTACTTAAATCTAATTAGCATCATGATTTTTGTACTTAAAAATTTTATATTGAGATTTCTATAATTATGAAAAAATAAAATAAATAACTCTATTTATGCTAGCGTCATCAACTGAATGGATAACATGTGACGAAAAATATAACATGTGACAGTACGTACTGAATGAATATAAAAGTGATGGTCAAAAATATAATTTTCACCTCCATTCTATTTCTAATTATTTTATTGATAAAAAGATAATTTAAATAACTCAGGTGCTAAAAATGAAAGGATATTAAAATTATCTTTTTATCTATCACTTTTGTATTGATCTAACACGTGATGTCACATGTTGATAGGGTCCAAATACAAGGGATAATATGTGATTAGCCTGATGCACACACAAACTCTTTTGCATGTACAACTCAATTATTTTGATCCTCATGTAACATTTTCTATTGAAAAATTAACCTTTTATTTCCATTTATTCGATAAATGAACTAGGATTTGTAACATTATGCGTGAACATGATGCAAAATATTTGTTTCAGTAGAGATATCGAATCCATATGCCCGAGAATCTAATTTCAAATGTCTAACTACAGAAGAAGACTAGTGCATGTATCAACTGGTTTGGTCAAACGGAACAGACATTTGGGTACTACATAAAACTCCATGGTCAACAGAAAGCCACTGACCAACGTAAGAGAGAGAGAGAGAGAGAGAGAGAGA
>LVTN01001208.1:31604-58958 GCA_001649415.1 Musa itinerans
ATATTAAAATTAGTTTAGAAAAAGTCTCATTAATTCAGAGCATCGTATTGTCATTTCCTACAATCTGTAGACTTCTAAACAGCAAATGACAAATACCGTGACACTCTGTAGACTTGCTTCGTGATAGAAAATTGTTCTGAATGGGATAAATTACGACCTCCATAGTGATGATAAAGAACACATGACAAATTAAGGATAGAAAAATGTCCACATTATACCCAATGTGATCCTGTCCATAGCGCTGCATAATTAGCATGCTGTGAATGTTATCTATAGCAAATACTCGTAGTAATGAACATGTTATGCAATGTTAGTGTCCTATGTTTTGAGGAACGCAATTGCTTGTTCATTCTAACTGGGAGACCGAAGCTCTCTGGGTTCCTTCTATTGAATGACGGTGCTGCAAGCTACGGTATCAACAAATCGCCAAGGCAAAGGACTGGAGCATGATCATCGTCTTTCATCAACGATAGATCTACTAGATAGAGAGGAGAATCAGATTTCCCTGTAGAAAAACAGGTGCATTCATCCGAAAATATTCACAACCAACGGACAAGATTCAAGTGCAAGCGGTAACAAAAGGATTGAAAGATCCAAGCAATGAGGATACCAAAAACCCCAAGAAATTTATTCAGACTAGAATAAGATCGTCAATGCATTTCATCAAACACCATAACCACCTTCTTTTATGATCACACTTACGAATTCAAGAAGTAACGAGTAAATCCAAAGGTCCAAGCATAAGAAAGGCCTACCTACGGGTGGAATCGAGGAGCAAGAACCTGGAAGTTCTTTTTTTTGTTTTATGGTTCCTTTAAAAGAAATACTACTTTCAGGTTCTACTTACTAACCTATATATCAAGGTCATTCCACAAAATATCAATTCTATTGTTAGATCTTTAAGGTTCTACTTACAGTCCTATATATTAAGGTCGTTCCACAAAATATCAACGAGAGTAGAAGGAAGTCTTCTCCTTCCCATAAACAACTATGTTACTTATTACATACACCCTCCAAGTACCTTGCAGCTTAATGTACTAAATTATGTGACCTTATCTAATTAGGTAAGATATATTATGGATATGATTGTATTGTGATTATAGTTATCGGTCAATAGAAAGAAGTCTAATTATGGTAAGATTTCTTAAGAGATGACCTTGATGGGAGAGACTCTCTTAATTATTTATCTTAGATTCTTTGCTCTTACCTATAAATAGATAATATCTCATAGGGATTAAACACACAATGTGTAGATATGCAGATACATAGATAAAAAGAAACGGGGATACATGATATTATTGAGAGATTATAGATCTTCTCTCATCTCCCTTTAGTTGTGTGAACTAATCAATGATAGATTAGATATCTTTTCTCATTTCCCCTTTATCCGTAATCCATCATTTATAGCAGTCTTGTGAAAGATAGGAATAGAGAAGAATGCGAGTCTAGTTCTCATTACATGTTAACATTGCTATAACTTTCGGATCTAATGATGCTGCGCTCGTAGATAAGATAAAAGCCTTTTAAATGACATCGAAAGGTATGCATAATAAATATAATATATCGTATTTAATTTTAGGTTTTAAAATTAAATTTTTTTGCATAACAATAGCATAAAAATGGTTTTTATGCTTACAATTGATATCAGAGTCATGTTTGTGAAATTAAATATATTAGATCTATCTGTTAGCATCTTTCGCTCACAAAAAGTTGTTATTAGATTTTTATTTATGATGCATGAACGATTCATATATATTATCGATATGCTTTTCTATCCACTTTATCTTATCGCTTGCTTGCGAGCAAATGTAAGGTTTCTTATGCTTAATCAATGGACCACTATTAATAACTTACTATTGGCAATAGTATTATTAAGGGTGGCGGTCTTCGGTGGTCGCCAACTCAATCACGAGCAACGACTATATATGTAGCAAAAGTACTGTAGATTGCGACAACCTTGTAGTAGTTGTAGCGTGTGCAATGGCTATAGTAGCGCCACTACCTACACGATTATGGTGATTACTAGTACGTGCAATGGTTGCAATAGCACTATCACTGCTTGGAATGGATACAACGGTTGTAGTAATGCCATTGTGATGGCATTTGTTAGCTATGGTTGACGTCAATAGATGCCCAAATCTAGCGGGTTCACCGAGCGGCATGTGTATGCACGATCGCATAGCGATGATCGTGGGGGTCATCAGGAGGCACACGCACACAATCACACAAGGGTAGGGTGGTTGTCCACACGCCCCAAATAGGGGCTGCTGGCGGACAAGAGGGAGAGAGGAGAATAGGTGGCAACCAAAAGGGGTCTCACCTATAGCCCTTTGGTTCTGTCCTATTTATAAAGGCCCATTATCAACTTAACCATAATGGATCATACCCTATCGGGTATTGGATCTCCATCCAACTACCCAAGCCTTTTAGATTAATAGATCTCTACCCAATAATCTCTCATTGGCTTTTATTGAATCTTATCTACAAGATCCAATAATTCAGGGGCTTACTAGATATCAAATAAGATAGGGGCTCCAACGGATATCTCATATCCGAACCTCTACTCATCGTAACACCTACCATATGTGTGTGACCCTCTAGGCCCAATATTGAGCTGGCCATGAGTCATGCTTATCAGAACTTCTTCTAGCTCAGTGAATTATTATCTCCATAATAATTCACTTGACTCATAGACTATGAATGTACTAGGCTACTACGCCGTAGTTCCCAGATGATATAGGGGAATGAAATCCATTGGACCTATCTGTCCTTAATTATTGTATATCTATAATCTCTCATCTATCTAATATCCCAGAGATCATATACTCGGGCATGGTACTGTCAGGCCCATATGATTTCTACTCGAGTCTTGCTCTAATCGAATTCTCTCGGAGAACTTTTTCTCTCTCAATTCGAATAACCCTAGCTAGGGATTTGCTTGAGTAAGAACATATGAGATTTTTCTCTCATGACACTAAGAGTGGATGATCCTCTATCGACACTTTATAGCCTCGTAAGGTTGGCTACCATTCCTAATGACCAACTATGCTAGATTTGAAACTTCAAGGTTTATAAGTTTAGAATCAAAGAGTGGAGTACTCATACAGGACATCCTTGGTATCTTAAGTCTAAGGAATAGATACACCATTGGGATGACGGAATCGTTGTCTAACAATGAGGTCTCATTAACCATCCAGCATTCCGTGAGCGGATCAATTAGTGAACTCATTCTCCAATGAGCACTTGTGTGGTATCTCTAGTGTCCCCACACGAGCAGCTATGAGACCAACTGCCTCCATCATATGGATAAGTATATAACACACTAATATATCCGGTTATTTCGATGTCCCTCTCGAGTGAACTATGACCAGGATTCTTTAGTGTCTATGTTTAAAGGTGAATCGATTTTATTATCATGATCTCATCATAATCCGATTCTCATTACACATATCCATAGACATCACAACACATGCAATAGGCAATATGAAGTGAGAAAAATACCAAATAAATAGTAAGCAAAAAGAGTACTTATCATGTCACATGTGCCACCACTCACATGATTGGCTTGTAGGGCACCTATGACTAGCAATCTCCTACTTGATTTAAAGCCAATCACCTACGTATTTAATCTCCATCAAACCTTTGTAATGCTCAAAATACAATATGAGACAATGACCTTGTTAGTGGTGCTAGTCATAGGTGCCTTATAAACCAATCATGTGAGTGATAACACGTGTGACATGACACACAGTCTTTTTACTTATTATTATTATGATAATTTTTTACTTTATATTACTTGTTGAATATATATATTGTGATATCCATGGATCTGTGTAATGAGAATCAAATCATAATGAGATCATGATAAAGAGACTGATTCACCTTTAAATACAAACCATAAATAATCCTAGTTATAAGTTACTTGAGAGGGACATTGAGATAACCGGATAGACTGGTGTGTTGTATACCCATCCATATGATAGAGATAGTTGATCTCATAGCTGCTCATATGGGGACATTAAGGATACAGTGCAAGTGCTCATTGGAGAATGAGTTCACCGATTAATCCGCTCACGGAATACTGGATGGTTGATGATGCCTTATTGTAAGACAACGATTCCATAATCCTAGTAGTGTATCTAGTCCTTAGACTTGAGACACCAAGGATGTCCTGTATGAGTACTCCACTCTTTGATACCGGACTTATAGGTTTGGAAGTTCTAGATCTAGCACAGCCGGTCATCGGAAGTGACAATCAACCTTACAAGGGCTATTGAGTGTTGATAGTGGATCTTCCACTCTCGGTATTATGAGAAGAATATCCTGTATATTCTTGCTCAAACAAATCCTTGGCCAAGGTCATTCAGATTGAGAGAGAAAGAGTTCTTCGGGAGAATCCGATTAGAGTGAGACTTGAGGAGAAACTGTATGGGCCTGATAGCACCATGTGTGGTATATGGTCTTTGGGATATTAGATGGATGAGAGACTATAGGTACATGGTAACTGAAGACAGATAGGTCCAAAGAATTAGATTCCCTTGTATTGTCTGAGGATTACTACGTAGTGGCCTAGTACGTCCATAGTCGATGAGTCGAGAGAAAGAGTTCTTCTTCGGGAGAATCCGATTAGAGCGAGACTTGAGGAGAAACTATATGGGCCTGACAGCACCATGTATAGTATATGGTCTTTGGGATATTAGATGGATGAGAGACTATAGGTACATGGTAACTGAAGACAGATAGGTCCAAAGAATTAGAAACTATATGGGCCTGACAGCACCATGTATAGTATATGGTCTTTGGGATATTAGATGGATGAGAGACTATAGGTATATGGTAACTGAAGACAGATATGTCCAAAGAATTGGATTCCCTTGTATCGTTTGAGGATTACTACGTAGTGGCCTACTACGTCCATAGTCGATGAGTCGATTGAATTATTATGGAGATAATAATTCACTGGGCTAGAAGGAGTTCTAACAAATATGACTCATGGCCAGCTCAATATTGGGCCTAGAGGGTCACACATATATGGTTGGTGTTACGACGATTAGAGGTTCAGATATGAGATATCCGTTAGAGCCCCTATCTTATTTGATATCTAGTAAGCCCATGAGTTATTGGATCTTGTAGATAAGATCCAATAAGGATCAATGAGAGATTATTGGGTAGAGACCCACTAATCTAATAGGCTTAGGTAATTGGATGAAGATCCAGTACCCAATGGGGTAGGATCCATTAGGGTTAACTTGGGCCTCTATAAATAGGAGGGAACTAAAGACTCATAGGTTGGAGCTTCTTAGTTGCCACCTCCTATTCTCCTATCCCCTTCTACTCATTAGATAGCAAGCATGGAGATTTGAGGAGCATCATCACAACCCTATTGTGTGGATCACCACTAGAAAGGAGGACGCTTGACCTCCTTCATCCTCTCCAATAGATCTATAAGGATTTAGGGATATACGATTTCCCTAGGTAAAACACAATCTTTCATATACATAGTTTTCGGTTTTACAGATTTTACGTACCAATCTTCGCACGACGATGAACACATCTTTAGAAAATTTGGGGATTTTGTTTTATGTTCTTCCACTGCACATGTGATGTCTCCCCTAGATTTCCCTATAGTGGTATTAGAGCTAAGGTTGTTCGTGCGAAAGATTGATTTTGAACTACATGTGTTGTATTTTAAGAAGACTTTTATCATTAAAATTGTTGATATAAAATATGAGAAACGACAGCTACTATTGCTGCCCTTGTTGTGCTCGTAGAATGGCCAAAGGCTGCTTGCATCCTTGGCCATCGACGGTAGCCAATGATTGACTGGCTATGGCCAGCAGCCTACGAGCCTTAGGCAGGCAACCGTATAGGCAGCTCCTATTGGCACTGCACCTACGGGCAGAATTGCCAACAGGGGTGCCCGCCCATGGGGGTAGCATCGCTTGCGGGCGGTAGAAGCGCTGCCTATGGGCATTGCACCCGTTGGTAGAGAAGCTCGCAGAGGAAGTAACACTTGTAGGCATTGTGCCTGTAGGCTGAACCGCCTAAAGGTGCGGCGGTGTCCATAGGTGCGCCCGCCCGTGGGCAGAACCGCCCTCCTGCGAGGGCGCTCAACCGTAGGGGCGGCGCCGCTCGTAGGCACAACGCTCGCTTGCGGGCAAGGGTGGTGCCTCTACCCCCTATAGTGGCCCTATCGGTGGCGGTAACACAACAAGGGAGAAGAGAAGGATTAGGTTTTTAGGCAAAAGATAGTTTTGCCCCTTGAAATTTTAAAAAATTTAAATTATGTCCTTTTGTCCAAATTACGAAAATACCACTCAGAATTCAAAAAAATTCTTTCATGTCCTTAATTTTGAAAAATATAAATTAATTAAAAAGTTTAATTAATTATTGTTATTAATATCTAGTAGTCCTATATAACGATATTTACATATGATGTATGATGTGGACGAATGATCATGAACTATGTGATGTGTGTACATGTGATTATTATTATTATTAATCTAATTTTATTCTTGTTTATTGTCGGGCCTGCGTGCCTATGATTAAGCTATAATCATGCGAGGAGATGCAGTGAGAGCGTAGAAGCGATAGTCGGACCCATGAGGTCGAGACAGATGATCGCGACATATGGAGATGCACCGAGATGCTGACATAACTAAGTAGGATGAGATGGACGATCGTAGGGCATGAAGATGCATCGTTGCACACATAGATCTTGATGTGAGTGATTTGGCCCACTAGCTCGGGGCTGATCATATTAGGATGTGGTCCATGATTATCTTTTATGATTGCTCATATGATATGTGATTATTTATACACCTACTATATATATATATATTTGCATGTGTTGTAGATATATATTAAATATGTATGTGTGTGACACATCATATTAGGAGACTAAATAAAAAATCTCCTCTTTTTATAATATTAAGTCGGTAAACATGTGACAATTAGATTGATCCACTTGGTCTTCTATCATTATAGGTAGGGGTCGATTCCCGACGTAGGTTGAGTTGGTCGAGTCACTCGAGGTTCACCAATTTCGCGATTCTCTATCTTGCCTATAACATAGAGATGTCATTGGTGACCTGAGGACATGGTATGCTTGGTCGAGTCACTCGAGGGTATATTGTCGAATCGATCATCTTGTAACGATAGTGATGACATAACTGAACACCATGGTTGGTTGAGTCACTCAAGGCCATGGTGGTTCGGAGGTCGAACAGGACGAGAATCACAAGGAGTTGTGATTAGCAAGAGTTACCTACCTTTACGGGCTTAGCGTAATTCGTCGAGTTACTCGAGGTTACGTTAAGACACTGATTGGATCCCGATCCCCACTAGAGATCTGTCAAGGGTCTTCGATTCACATACCAGAGGGAGTTGTGTGCTTTGCGAGAAAATAGTGGGAGAAGATTAAGATATAAGTCCTTATCTTTATTTATTTATTTTTTTACAAAATATGTATGTTATTTATTTCTACTACATTTTTAATTTCAGAAATATGTTGCATTTAAATCCCTTACATGGCATACTTGATGTCAACCACCTCACTAGTCCAAATTACACCGATTGGCTCTGTAACCTGAGAATCATTCTCATGGTGGAGAAAATCACGTACGTCCTTGATACAATGATTCCTACGCTCGAGGAAGGGGCAAGCGAGGATGAGATCGCTCACTATGTGAAGTACATAGACGATTCCACTCTTGCTCAATGTTACATGTTGGGCTCTATGACTCTTGAGTTATAGAGACAACATGAAAAGATGGATGCGAGATCCATTCTCTTGCATCTCCACAAACTATTTGAGGAACAGGGAAGGACTCAACGATATGAGATATCTAAGAGTCTCTTTTATGCTAGGATAATTGAGGGGACATCGATTCAGAACTATGTCCTAAAGATGATTAAGTAGATAGAGAAACTCATAGGTCTAGGAATGGTCCTAGAGGATGACCTTTATGTAAACCTTATACTTCAATTCCTATCATATTCCTTTTCTCAGTTCATAATGAATTTTAATATGAACAACCTTGAGGTGACTCTCCAGCTCCTCAATATGTTGAGGGAGGTAGAGAGTATTTATTATCAAGAAAGAGAAGCCGGTTCTCTCTACTAGTGAGACCAGAAAAAAAGAAAGGCAGAAAAGTCCCTTAAGAAGGGCAAGGGCAAGGGTAGATTGGGTAAAGCAAATGTTGCTAAGAAAGACCCAACAAAGAACAAATGGCAGTGCTTCCACTATGGTAAAGATGAGCATTGGAAGAGGAACTGCTAAAAGTACCTTGTAGAGAGGGCAAAATAGAAGCTTGGAGAAGCTTCAAGTACATTCTTGATTAGTCTCTATTTATCAGAATCTTATGATAACACATGGATATTGGATACTGATAGTGCTTATTGTTGAATATCGAATTTTGATGATGAATCCAATTGATAGAGTTTACGATCTAATTTACATTTTGAGTAACGTAGGACTAGATTCGATCATTAAGAGTCAATTAAAGCAAGAAGAATTAATGTTAAGCTAGAGTGGAACATGTCAGAAGATTAGATGTTGAGTCGGAGGATCGATCGATGTGTCGGCATAAGGCTTCATGCCATGAGTTTGAGCATCAGGTTGAAGGATCGGACATTACACCACGGAGATCGGAAGTTGCGGGAGTCAACATGCCGATTGGGCAATACGCTGAAGGACCGAACGAAGAACCGGATAGACCAATGACAAGCCGGACAAAGGATTCATGCTTTGCAATCATTTATCTAAGATTGAAGTAGTTTAGAAAGCTAATTGAGTTAGCTTTTGGTGTAATCATGCTAACTCAATTAGGGGTCAATTAGGCCTTAATTGGGACTGACTTAGGCTTATTGTGAGGCCTATTCAGTGATCCAAAAGTTGGGTTAGGAGGTGGCACCGCTAGAGGCTCAATCTCCAAGGCACAATCTCCGAGATTGTCAGGCGGTAGTACCGCTAGACTGGGTAGTGGTACCACCTAGTGTTAGGCAATGGTACCGTCTAGTGTTAGGTGGTGGTGATACCCAGACCCAATCTCCTTGACTATGTCAGGCGATGATATCGCCCAGTGTCAGTGCTATAGACGGTAGTACCGCCCAACACAAGCGGTGGTACCGTCAAGACCCAGGAAACCCGGGATGAGACATTTTTTGGCTCCAATTTTGAAGCTATTTGGGGTTTATAAATGCCCCAGCTATTCCTGCATGGAAGAACATGAAATTGAGTTAAAAGGGGGGAAAGAACACTTGAGAAAAATTGTGTAATCTCTCTTAGGATTTAGAGTTCATTCTTCGTAGTATTTAGAAAGTTCTTCTAAAGGGAGAAGTGAGGTCTAAGAAAGAGAGGTTGTAAAGGTTCTCTCTTGAGCCTATCAAAGGAGAAAGAGTTGTAAGGGTAGTTGATCTTCGCCCGTTAAAAGAAGATCAGTAGTGGAAACTGAACCAATATAAACTCTATTTGCATTTACTTTAAGCTCTTTACTTTCATTGCAAACTGCTTTATTCACTACTTTCACGACGCTTACGAACGTACACTCTAGGTCAAGCTTATTTATGATATCGGCTTTTATCGAACAAGATTTTTGAATCGACGTAAAGTTTTAGATAGTACTAATTCACCCCCTCTCTTAGTGCTGACTTGATCCTAACAGTTGGTATCAGAGCCATGTTTTTCTTATTTGGTTTATCGGATTTCAAGAGGGTCATTCTATCATTCGTCCTCATTTATTCAATGGGACGGACTACACATATTGAAAAACTTGAATAAGAGTTTTCTTGCTTTCTCTAGATTTCAATTTATGGAATATTATTGAAAATAGATTTCAAGAGTCTTCTCTTCCAATGAACAAATAGAATGATTTGGAGAAGAAGACTTTCTCTTTAAATGCCAAAGCTATGAATGTTTTGTTTTATGCTTTGGATAAAAATAAATTTAATCGTATTTTGACTTGTGAAACTGCACATGATATTTGGCACACTCTTGAAATTACACACGAAAGTACTAATAGAGTTAAAGATTCAAAAATTAATCTTTTTATGTATGATTTTGAATTGTTTCAAATGAAGCTAAGCGAAACTATCATTGATATGTACATCCATTTTATGGATGTTATCAATAGTTTGAAAGCACTTGGTAAATATTTTCTAATTTTAAACTTATTAACAAAATACTAAGATCCATCCGAAAAAGTTAGGATCCGAAAGTGACTGCAATACAAGAGATAAATGACTTAAACAAATTTTCACTTGAAGAACTTATCGGGTCTTTGATGACCTACGAAATGACTTATGTGGCACATGATGAACTTGAGAACAACCTTCCAAAGAACATGAAGGATTTTGCACTTAGAACAAAAGAAGACTACTCGAGCAAAAGCTCAAGTGATGATGACATAGAACTCATCATAAGTAAATTTATAAAATTTATAAAACATAAAACTAAGAATAAAAATAAACTTAAAAAGAAAAAACTACCGAAGAACAAGAAAGCACTCAAGGTGACTTGGGACTAAACGAGTGCATCCAAAGATGAGGAGCAAACCGATAAAGATGAAGTGGCGAACTTCGCTTTGATGACTCTCGATAATGAGGTAAAAAACTCAAACGAATCTTCTTTTTACTATGAAATTACTTGATGCTTTTAATGAGTTATTTTTAAATTAGTTAGTAAAACAATAAAAATAAAAAAATATAAAAAAATATCATGCTTCTCTTTCTAGTGATTTTGAAAAAAAATAGAAATTTGAGCATGACAATTGCATGTAAACTCCTTACACTAAGCATGAAAAGTTAGATTCACTTAAAAAGAAAAATGCATTACTATAACAAACAAAATGATTTTGATTAAAAATATTTTATGTTTAATGAAATCATGCTTAATGATTTAGTGATGCATAATGATGTAATGATATAATAAAAATGTTGAAAAGTTTTGGTATCATGCTTGATGATTTTATATTTAATTATGCATGATGATTTAAAGTAATGATGATTTTTAGGTGATTTATAGTTTATTGATCTTGATGATTTCTTTTATGATTTTCTGTTTTTTGGTTTTAATCAATGATGCATAGATTTGGCATAGAAAACCAGGACATTCTTGTATGAAATCAATCGCTGAAATTGAAACTATAAAGAGGAAAGTATTTTTCTTGAAAATTTCTCAATCTTATTGATTTTTCAATAAGAAATTGATAAATCTATTTATGTCATTTTGAATCTCTTGAAAGTGATTTTGATGATTTGAATTTGAATGAGTTTGATCCTAATCATGATCTTGATTTCTTGATATTTGATACTTGAGAATTTTTTTATAAATCAAGATCTCTTATTCTTTATTCTTATATGATTCTTGCATTTTATTTAAGATGAGCTTTTCTATAAATCATGAGATTTCCTATGCATGAATCAAAATATTCTACCATTTTATTCTCCTATGTTTCTTTTTACTATTTACTAAAGAGGAGAATTATCCATATGAATCATTGTTTCTCTTGATTTCTTGAAATTATAACTTGAGAATTTTTTTTATGAATCAAGATCGTTTACTATGATTCTTTCTTTTCACTATTTGACTTATCCAAATACACTATGATATGTCACTTGACTTCTTAATGTTTACAATTTTTTATGTACAACTCTTTTGTATCTATGGCTATATACCTTTTTTCATGAATTGTATATCTCATCACTAAGTTAATTTTTTTTGATATATTTCATGTGATGATTTGAAAAATGATGTAATGGAAAAAAGTTTTGCACTATTGTAACCATCCATTCTTTTTGACAATGACAAAGGGGGAGCAAAACTTACTAGCTTGCTCAACTGAAAAGAGAAGCAAAAACTTACAAACTTGCACATCGCAAAGAGAGGCAAATCTTGCTAGTTTGCTCAACTGAAAAGAGAAGTAAGATGTACTATCTTGCAAATTTCAAGAGAAGAAATATTTGCTAACTTACACATTTCAAGAAGATGCAAAAACATGCTATCTTGCACATCTTAAAAGATGCAAAAGTTTTGCTAACTTTCATATATGAAAAACTTGCTAGTTGCACTTCTTATTTTCGTTGATGACAAAGGGGGAGAAATTATGATGATGATCATGCATGGAATGATATATTGAGATTTTGATTATGCATGATTTTATGATGATATGTTGCTTGGATTCATAATTAATGTTTGAATTTACATTTCTATCAATATGACATATTGATAGGGGGAGTTTGGTTTAGACTCCGTCATCAATTGGTTGTCATAATTAAAAAGGGGGAGATTGTTGAATCTTAGATTTTGATGATAAAATTAACTGATAGAGTTTATGATCTAATTTACGTTTTGAGTAACACAGAACTAGTTTTGATCATGAAGAGACAATTAAAGCAGGAAGAATCAATGTTGGGCCGGAGTGAAACATGTCAAAAAATTAGACGTCGAGCTGGAGGATTGGTCGATGTGTCAGCAGAAGGCTTCATGCCATGAGTTCGGGCATCAAGCTGAAGGATCGACATTGCGTTAAGAAGATTGAAAGTTGCGAGAGTTAACATGCCGATTAGGCAATATGTCAAAAGAGAGAACGATGCACCGAAGGATCGGACAAAGCGTTGGATGAACCAATGATATGCCGGACTAAGGATTCATGCTTTATAATCATTTGTCTAAGATCAAAATAGTTTAAGGGGCTAATTGAGTTAGCTTTTGGTGTAATCATGCTAACTCAATTAGGAGCCAATTGGGCCTTAATTAGGATTGATTTGGACTTATTGGGAGGCCCATTAAGTAACCCAAAAGTTGGGTCAAGCGGTGGCACTACTAGAGGCTCAATCTCTAAGACACAATCTCTTAGACTATGTTAGGCAGTAGTACTGCCAGATTGGATGATGGTACCGTCCAGACAGTCTCGCAAACTGTGTCAGGTGGTGGTACCACCAGATTGGGCGATGGTACTGCCCAGTGTTAGTGCTGCAGGCGGTAGTACCACCCAACACAGGCAATGGTACCGCTAGGACCTAGGAAACCCGGGATGAGACCTTTTTTGGCTCTAATTTTGAAGCCATTTGGGGTCTATAAATACCCCAGCTATTCCTGCATTAAAGAGCATGAAATTGAGTTAAAAGGGGGGAAAGAATACTTGAGAAAAATTATGTAATCTCTCTTAGGATTTAGAGTCCCTTCTTCCTAGTATTTAGAAAGGTCTTCTAAAGGGAATAGTGAGGTCTAAGAAAGAGAGGTTATAAAGGTTCTCTCCTAAGCCTATCAAAAGGAGAAAGAGTTGTAAGGGTAGTTGATATTTGCCCGTTAAAAAAAGTTCGGTAGTGGAACCCGATGGCCTCGAGTGAAGAGGAAAGAGTTGTCACGATAACCAAATCACTACAAAACTCGATTTGCATTTACTTTAAGCTCTTTACTTTCATTGTAAACTGCTTTACTCACTACTTTCACTACAGTTATGAACGTGCACTCTAAGTCAAGCTTATTTTCGATATCGGCTTTTATCGAATGAGATTTTTAAATCGACGTAAAGTTTTACGATAGCACTAATTCACCCCCCCCTTAGTACCGACTTAATCCAAATAGTTATCACATCTAGGTTCTGATAGGACCTAGGAGATTGGTGAGAGGCGAGATGGACCTCAAGATGGGCAATGGTGCAAAAGTTGTTGTAGTGGTTGTTGGCGAGGTCACCCTAAATATGCTTGATAGAGCTATTATTGCATTAGATGCTTGTTATTTTGTTCCTTCTATTATCAAAAATATTATTTTCATTTTATGTTTGATAATTAGTGGATATAAATTAGTTTTTAAGAATAATGATTGTTCAATATTATTAGATGATGAGATCATCACAAGAGGAACATTGTATAATGGTTTGTTTATGCTATACACTGCTCCATATATCATGAATGTGTGTCTAAGAGGAAACTATTAGGATCAAGAGCGGCACTGAGAGGGGGAGTGAATTCGTGCAGCGAAAAAATTACTAGTTTCAAAAGTCTTCGTTTCGATTAAACCCGATTCTGATGAAAATCATTTCATAAATATTTTAACTTGAAAGCGTATGGGAGCATAGAGAAAGCAGTAAGAAGGTAAGGCAGCTTGCAATAAAGGTAAATTGCTCAAGACGAAATGCAAACCAGAATTTTAGAGTGGTTCGGTCATTGTGACCTACATCCACTTTTGGATTCCTCCTTCGTCGAGGTCACCGGTGTCCTCTAATGGCCTTCCTTCAATAAGCGAAGACCAACCACCTTTTATAGCTCTTTCTCCTTTTATCGGGTTTAGGAGATAACTCTTACAAGCCTCATTCCTCTTTTTTGAATGGTTACAAAGCTAAGAGAGGGAGAGGACTCTTTCCCACTTTTACAACACTTAACACCCTAAAGATTCAAGAATATGTTAAACACTTTTGTATCCTTTCATGCAGAAAAGGGTGGGGTATTTATAGGCTCCAATGACTTCAAAATTGGAGCAAAAAAGTATCATATCCTCGGATTTTGGGGTACTAGTAGTACCACCGCCATTATTGGGCAATACCATCGCCCAGTCTGGGTGGTATGACCGCTTGATAGAGCTCGGAGACCGAGCTCTGGTGGTACTACCGCCTGACAATATTAATTATCAGCAGTACCACCGCCTGACAAGGGCGGTACCATCACCTAGTGCACTTGGGAGATCGAGTCCCAAGCGGTGCTACCGGTCGTGATTTCAGGTGCTGAATAGGCTGTTCAATCTAGCCCAATTCAGCCCTATTGAGGGCCCAATTGGCCCCTATCTGAGTTAGTGGGATTACCTCCCAATCCTAACTCAACTAATGTACTAACTATGATTAAGGCTAGCAATTAGTCCGGTATGTCGACTTTGTTCTCTCGGCGATCCTCCGGTGAACTTCTCAGTGAGTCTTCCAACATGCTTCCGGCGAACTCTCGACGAACTCTCGACGATCTTCCATTGAACTCTTGGTGATCTTCCGATGAGCTTTCGGTGATGAATTCTCTGCGATATTCTGACAAACTCTCGACGATCTTTGAACGAGCTCTCGGCAAGCTCCCGGTACATCATCCGAATCTTCGACTCTGACCTATCTTCTGCTTTACGCCTTTCCACTATCGTAGTTAATCCTGCACACTTATCTCAATACATAGATTAGGTCAAACAATTTACCAATTGATTTCATCTTCAAAATTCGAGATTCAACAATCTCCCCCTTTTTGACGATGATAACCAATTGGTGAAGGAGTTAACCTTAATTCCCCCTATCTATCTGCCATACAAATTTGAATTCACAACCTTGAATTCAAGCTTTGATTGAATTTAGAAATCACATGCATTATGCATCACCATAATTTCAAGTCATCAAGATATTAAATGCACAATCACTTCATGCATGATAAAATATTTTGGCATAGCCTTTCATCACTACTTGCATGAAATATTATCATTTGTAGCATTCAAAAGTTCACAATATTAAAAATCTGATATTGCATCATTTGTATGGTAAAGAAATCACAACATCATAGAAATTTTCAGCTTTAAAATAAGCACAGAATTTCAACATCAAAGTAGCATTTTTGAGATTACAACATCAAAGTAAACAACATAAGATTACAACATTAAAGTAAGCATAATAAAAGAGAGGGATTTGATATTGTCGCTGTTTAAATCGATCCATTCGAGTCCCTTTGTCGTCAATAGATGAAGGGGGTGCTTGCTCTGCTGGAAGTGTTGCCTCAAAGGGCCCAGTAGGAGGAGATTGATTACCCTTAAATATTGGTGTTTTAGGTTCTGGTTCATGTGGGAGGGGATCAGTCATTCTAGGTAATCTAGTCCATATCTCATTTCTAAATATACACCTTAATCTTCGAAGTAGGTTTTTATTTATGACATTAAATCTATCTAGTTTCATAACTTCTTCGTCAGGTGGGATAACTATGTCATAAGCATGGATTAGTCTTGTGATTAGGCCACCATATGGAAGCATCATATCCTTTTTTGATAGTTCGATCATATTTTGTTGTATTAGGTAGCCAAAACAATTTTTATGTCCTTTCATAATCCAATACATTGTTCTTATTTTCATTTGATTAACTTCATCATGATAATATTGTTTTGGAATTATAATGCTTATCAAGATATGATGAAGTACTTTGGTGTTAAAAGGTAGTAAATGTTCACAGCTTTTTGGAAGAATAGACAAGCTAGGATTATCGAAGATGATTCCTAAGGTTTTAGAGTAAGTGGTCCCAACTGATTCTTCATCCCATAGGCCTCTAAAATAACAACCTTTTTCTTTTTCCTTAATTTCTATGAGGTTGCAAATCACCTCGTCCATGATAGGTATATGATGTCCTAAAGGATATGTAGAGACCCTATTATTTTTATCCACTTGCAAATTATTATAGAACAATCTAACAAGTCTAGGATGGATAAGTTCACATATTTGAAGGATTGGTAGGATATCTAGGTTAACAAATCATTGGATAGGTTCCAAATCACTTAATTCCCTTAAATCAACATATTTACCCTTATGAATATTTCTAGATTCTATGGTTGGAAATTTAAGGGCATGTTGATGATAATCGAAAAGTAGGGAGTCATAGTTTTTAATCTAATCTCCTCTTCCCTTTGTCCCTAGAGGATCTTCTAGAAGTTATGGAGACTGCAATTATGAAGATAAATAAGAGGCAAAAATAAGTAATGCATAGGGGAAACAATTTGGTTTAGGAATTACCTTAGTAGTTTCTCCTTCTTGTGATTACCAAGATGGTGTTTGAGATTGATCCTTGATTTAGTAGAAAATAAGGATTCTTTTGAGTTGCTAGAGGGAGAACAAGAGGCTCAAGATGTTTGGGGCTCTTTGGAGAAGTTTAGAATGGGTTGGGGTTGGTTCTACCATCGACCCTAACTTGTTCTATTTATAAGGCAGGTTGCGGGCGGTGGCATCGCTAGCTGGGTAGTGTTACTGCCTACAACCCATGACCAGCTGGGCGGTCTACCGCTAGTTGGGCAATGCCACTGCCTACAAGTAGTGAGCACTGCTTGCTTGAGGTGTAATGTTGATATTGTTCCTTCTTGCAAGATTATGAGGTGCACACACTTATTTATACAACCATTATAAAATCTATTCTTGTAAGAGGAGAAAATTCGTACCATAAGTTCATGTATCATACAAAATTCGTATGCAAACATCGTATAGAATTCATTTGTATACCACAAGTTCATGCATCATACAAAAATTCATATGCAAACATCGTATAGAATTCGTTTGCATACCATAAGTTCATGCATCATACAAAAATTCATACGCAAACATCATATAGAATTCATTCACATACCACAAGTTCATGTATCATACAAAATTCGATAAGAAAATTTGGAGAAAAATTCAAGGTGGAGCTAATGTATCCGAGAAATTTAGCATACCTAATTCTCTTCTTATAAAATCAAATTGTTCCTCAATTAAAGGTTTAATAAAAATATCAACTAATTGATATTTTATGTCAATAAATTCTAAAATTATATTATAATTATTAACATGATCTCGTATAAAGTGATGCCTAATGTCAATATGTTTAGTTCTAGAGTGCTGAATAGGCTTTTTCGTTAAATATATTGCACTTGTATTATCACACTTTATAGGTATATGCTTCAAGTGAATTCCATAATCCTCTAAAGTGTTTTTCATCTATATAACTTATGCACAGCATGTACCTATTGCAATATATTTAGCTTCGATTGTGGATAATGCAACCGAGTTTTGTTTCTTGGAAGACCAAGAGACAAGTGCGTGTCCTAAAAATTGACATGTTCCGGATGTGCTTTTTCTATCTATTTGATGGCTAGCAAAATCTACATTGACATAACCAAGCAATTCAAAATTTCTAGATTTTGGATACCATAAACCTAGTTTAGGAGTTCCTTTTGGGTAACAGCTTTTAAATGAGATTGCTTGGGGTTAGATTAAAACTTAGCACAAAGTCCTACACTAAACATGATATCTGGTCTAGTTGTAGTGAGGTATAATAAACTACCTATCATAACCCTATAAGCTTTTTTATCAAGGCTTTCTCTACCTTCGTCAATGTCTAACTTAGTGGAAGTATTTATAGGAGTATTGATGGCTTTTGAACTATCCATATTATATCATTTTAACAAGTTTAATGTATATTTTGTTTGATTAATAAAAATACCATCATTACGTTATTTGATTTGTAAGCTTAAATAGAAAGTTAATTCACCCATTAAACTCATTTCAAATTCTTGGTTCATACTTTTGGCAAAGGATTCGCATAAAGATTCATTTGTGGAATCAAAAATAATATCATCAATATAAATTTGAACAATAAGAAAATTATTTTTAAAATTTTTAATAAATAATATGGTATCGACCTTGCCTTTAGAGAAATTATTTTGAATAAGAAAGGAGCTAAGTCTCTCATACCAAGCCCGTGGGGCTTGTTTCAATCCATAAAGAGCTTTAGTTAGTTTGAACACATGATTAGAAAAATTATCATTCTTAAATCCGGGAGGTTGTTCAACATAAACTTCTTCGGAAATAAATCCATTAAGAAAAGCACTTTTAACATCCATTTGAAATAACTTAAAATTATTACTACTAGCATAGGCAAGGAACATCCTTATAGCCTCTAATTGTGCCATAGGAGAGAATGTTTCTTCATAATCGATACCTTCTTCTTGGTTGAAACCCTTGGCCACTAATCTAGCCTTATTTCTAACTATGATACCAAATTAATCTTGCTTGTTTCTAAAGACCCATTTAGTAGCAATAACTAAATGGTCATTTGGCCTTGAAATAGGCTTATATACCTTATTTCTCTCAAATTGATTTAACTCTTCTTGCATTGCAATAACCCATGAATCATCTTTCAAGGCCTCGTCAATACATTTAGGTTTAATTTGGGAGAGAAAAGCGGCGTTGGCATAAAAATTCTTAAGAGAAGAACGAGTTTGAACCCCTTTTGATGTGTCTCCAATAATTAACTTCTTAAGATGAGAATCTACATACTTCCATTCCTTGGGTAAGAATGTTTTGGAAGAAGATGCATCCAAGTTGCTAGATGGAGAAAGGGTTTCATTTAAATTCAAAGCATCAAAATTAAGATCATCATCAAACTCATTTTTCTTAACTTCGGAAACTTTATTAAAAATAACATGAATAGATTCTTCTATAACAAAAGTTTTTTTGTTAAAAATACAAAAGGCCTTAGAGATAGAAGAATAGCCAAGAAAAATTCCTTCATCGGATTTTGCATCAAATTTTCCTAAGGCATCTTTTTCATTCAAGATAAAATATTTACACCCGAAAACTTTAAAATATGAAACGTTGGGTTTTTTGTTATTCCACTACTCATAAGGAGTTTTGGAAAGTAATGGTCTTACTAGAACCCTATTCATGACATAGCATGTCGTATTTACGGCTTCGGCCCAAAAATATTTGGGTAGGCTATGTTCGTGTAATATGGTTCTTGCCATTTCTTGTAAGTTTCTATTTTTTCTTTCTACTACTCCATTTTGTTGAGGATTTCTTGGAGTAGGGAAATTGTGGTTGTATCTATTAGATTCATAAAAATATTAAAAATTACGGTTTTGAAATTCACCACCGTGATCACATCGAATTGATGAAATCATAAAACCTTTTTTATTTTGAACAAGTTTATAAAACTTAGAAAAATACCTAAAGCAATCACTTTTATGTGCCAAGAAATAAATCCAAGTGAATCTAATATAATCATCCACAATGACAAAGGCGTATTTGCTACCTCCTAGGCTTGATGTAGCAATTGGTCCGAAAAGTCCATATGGATCAATTGCAATGGTCTAGAGGTGCTTATTTGGTTCTTTGGTTTGAAACTGCCTTTTATTTGTTTTCCTAGTTGACATGAATCACACACATTGTCTTTAATGAACTTGATATGAGGAATTCCTCTTACAAGTTTTTAGATGAGATTTGAGAGATTAGTTTCATGCTAGTATGACTTAATCTCTTATGCCAAAGCTAAGCATCATCATTCAAAGCCAAAAAATATGTTTTATTATAAAGATTATAAATGTTGATAGTGTATACATTATTTTGCTTTAAGGCAATCATAGATATGTTCTTGTGTGGGTTTTCAATAATGTAAGGATTAGATTCAAATCTAATGATGTAACCTTTATCATACAATTGACTAATGCTCAAAAGGTTATGCTTTAAGCCATCAACCAATAACACATCTTCAATAAAGAAGTTGGATTTGTTACCTATGGTTCCTTTGCAAATGATTTTACCCTTGTTGTTGTCTCCGAATGTGAAATATCCTTCGTCTAGGCTAGTGAGCTTAGAGAAATGAGATGGATCTCCGATCATATGCCTTTAGCATCCACTATTAAGGTACCGCTCCTAGCTTGTGACGATAAATATTTCTACAAAAAAGGATAATTTTTAGGTAACCATTTGACCTTGGGTGCCTCAAAAATTGATCTATACAACTTATCATGTTGCATTAGGTCATTTGAGGTTCCTTTAGGAACCCAAATCAATTTATGCGGACTATATCTCTTAAATGGACATTTGTACTCAACATGTCCAAATTTGCAACAAAAGTTGCATTTGTTTTGGGTTGAAACATGTAAGGCAGAGCCTTTAATAAAGGTGGTTATTTTTTGGTGAGAGCTACTCACAAATCCAATTTTGCCTTTTCTATGAACGTGACCCTTATTGGCAATGATCATGTTCAATGACTTGCTACCAACCTCAAACTTTTCTAAGGTTTCTTTGAGTAACAAGTTTTGCTTTCTACATATTTCTAATTCATCGCATTTTGTGTAAGGAGCTAACCTACTATAATGCTCAATTTTTAGTCTATTAAAATCATTAACATGAGAAGCATGCTCCTTTTTTAACAATTTATATTTTTTACTAAATAATTTGCATTCATCGAATAAATCATAAAAAGCACTTAATAATTCATCAAAAGACAAATTTACATCTAATGAATTGCTTACCTCATCTTCAATAGCCATTAGCGCATAGTGAGCAACTTGCTCGGTGTTGGTTTGCTCCTCTTCCTCGGACGCACTTAAGTCGTCCTATGTTGCTTTAAGAGCCTTTTTCTTCTTGGCTTAGGGACATTCGCTTTTTAAATGTCCCAGCTTCTTGAATTCATAGCATATGACTTATTCTTTCTTGGGTTCAAATTTATTTTTAGTATCATTTCTAAATTTATTCATTTTTATGAATTTTTTAAACTTTCTTGTCAAGAGTGCCAAGTCATCATCATAGTTCTCATCACTTGAATTTTCTTTCAAGTGGTCTTCTTGAGTTCTTAGTGCCATATCCTTCCTGTTCTTTGTAAAGTTATTCTCAAGCTCTTCATGAGCATTACAAGTCATCTCATAGGTCATTAGTGACCCGATTAGTTCTTCGAGAGGAAAATTATTTAAATCATTAGCCTCTTGAATAATCATAACTTTAGGGTCCCAACTCTAAGAAGAGATCTTAAGATTTTATTAACAAGTTCAAAATTCGAGAAATTTTTACCAAGTCCTTTTAGACCATTGACGATATCCGTAAATCGGGTGTACATGTCTCCATTGGTCTCACTCGATTTCATCTGAAATAGTTCATAAGTATGGAGTAAAAGATTAATTTTTGACTCCTTTACTCTATTAGTGCCTTCATGAGTTACTTCGAGTATGTGCCAAATATCAAAAGTCATTTCACAAATCGACATTCGATTGAACTCATTTTTATCCAAAGTACAAAACAAGGCATTCAGAGCCTTGACATTTAGAGCGAAAGTCTTCTTCTCCAACTCATTCCAATCATTCATTGGAAGAGAAGACTTTTGAAAGCCATTTTCTACAATGTTCAATGTTCCATAGTTCGAAATCCATAGAAATTAGAAAAATTCTCATTCTAGTCGTCCAATAGGTGTAGTCCATTCCATTAAACATGGGCGGATGTGTAATTGAGTGACCTTCTTGGTTGCCGGCAAATGCCATCTCTCTTGGGTTTCAAACCAAATGAGAGTGACCTCGCTTTGATAACAATTGTTAGGATCAAGAGTGGCACTAAGAGAGGGGGGTGGGGGGAGGGGTGAATTAGTGCAGTGGAGAAAAGGTTGATTTTGAAAAAAGGTCTTATCCTGGGTCCTAGCGGTACCACTGCCTACAGCACTGATAGTGGGTGGTATCATCGCCTAGACTAGCGATACCATTGCCTGACATATTCTGGGAGATTGTGTCTGGGTGATACCACTGCCTGACAACTTAGAAAAGTATGCTCTTGACTTTTCCAACTCATAGGTGGTTCCACCTAATCTTGGGTGACCAAATGGGCCTTCCACTTGGCCCAAAATAGTCCCAACTCAGGCCCAATGGGCCTCTAATTGAGTTAGCATGATTAACCCCAAAACCGACTCAATTACACTCTAAACTAACTTGATCTAGACATACTAACCCAAAATCATACCAAATAGAAGAAGAAGAAATCAAGATGAAATTCTTTTTTTTTGTTAAACTTCTATGAAGGAAATAGATTTTGAATGACTTTTAAACTTGACTTAGAATACTGAATTCATCTACAATCTAGTTACCATCTATTTATAGATCTGAAATATAAAAATTCTTAACATCTGTAACTCTATCTAATCTTATTTAAAATCTTCTAAAATATATTTTAAGCTAAGACTTCTTTTATCTTAATATATGATCTTTCGATATTTTAACTTCTTAACGGCACGTCCTATGATTCCTTTTGCTACTACTCACTAAGACAAAACCCAAGTACACACCATCAATCGGAAGCCTTCGAATCGTGGGCCCTCCTCATCCGACTCCCCCAGCTCTCCTCCTCCCCCGCGGCGCACCGCCGAACGCCGCTCCGCCGCCGCTTCAGCCCCTCCAGCTGGCTCACCCAGTCCCCGAACCCCCACGCGCAGCCGCCCTTCCGGAGGACCACCCCGCCACCGACGGCGATGGCCCATCCGTCGGCCCGAAGGAGCGAGACGTCGTAGTCCCGGCGGCGCGACGGGTCGAAGAGAACCTCGTAGGCCTCCCGTGCTCGCATGAAACGCTCGGCGAAGTAGGCCTTGTCCACCGCCGTCCGGCACGCGTCCGGATGCCACCGCCGCGCCTGCACCCGGTACGCCGCCTTAATCTCCTCCGGCCCCGCCGTCTTCTCCACCGACAGCAGCTCGTACATGGTGGCCGACTTGGTCTGCGCCGGCCGCGCAGTCGCCGACACTCTCAGCTGCATCCTCGTACCGCCCAAGCAGCAAGGTGTGGGAATCGAAGAAGGCAACGCTGTCATTTCAATCCTATTCCTTATTCTTCCTCTCAATTGATGATATTGGAGGAGATACGGATGAGCGGACGTTCATATATACAGGAGGGTAGGTAAAACCATATGGCATGGATGAGACAGAGAGCGGACAGTCAACTGCGTTCAAAGCCTACTGGGTTGGACAGAACACTATGGGCGAGCCGAGGGAAGGGGGGAAGAGAGCGGTTTTTCCGTGACCAACGGCGTCGACGCCGTTTGAGGTTTTAAACTATGGTACATTGGATCAGTATAACGTGTAAAATATATAATATTATATTTTAAATCTTTAATTTTTGATAAATGAGTTTGGCATCCCTTCATCAGATTTATGTTGTATAGCTGTGAAGGGATCCTTCCCATTCCGTGGATTTACTTCATCCAGAAAATAGTTCATCTGTTATCTATTTCAATGTCGTTCAACACGCAAACCAGGAAGAACTTCCTTCCCGGACAATCTGCTGTGATTGCTTTGATCATCTCCTTGGTGGTAAAGATCTGTCCAAGAAACCACATAAGGCAAGGGTGCGACCCACCAAAGCAGGGAGTTGAGATAGTAGGTAGACTCCCGATGTATTACTTGCTCATGGTGACAATCTTGCAGTTGCCCCGAGATATGGCTGCTTCCCTACTGAAGGGAGCTTGGGGTCATCCCGAGATATGACTTGTTTGTCGAATGGAGTTTTGGGTCGTCCCCAAGTACTCCTTAGATATATTGGAGTCTTACACAAGTGATTAGCGATTGGAGGATTTGTCGCTTCGACCCCTCCTATGCTCAAGTTAGTATCCAAGATCTTCAAATATGTGTTCAAGTATTTCAAAAAGAGTGAGTCCTCATTTTTCCTATTTAGGATGTGTTTTTATATCTTGAGGGATAAAAAAAAAGTTTGTGATATTAATCATTATCATAAAAGAAGAGAAGAGAGTTCAGAATTGCCTTCCTTATTATAAAGGGAGACAAAGAAATTTGTGATTGTCTTCCTTGCCATAATGAATGAGAAGGAAGCTTGTATTTCTTTGCTTTGAAACTTTAAACATGTAGGCAGATGACTTGGATGACACGTGACGATTGTGTATCAACTGTTGATAAATTTTCTATCATTTATCCTCTTAGAAGATGTACTTTGTAGCTTCAATAGGGGGTTTAAGGCACGTCGTTCGGGCGTTTGGCTCTATCGAGGTGGAGTTTCATGGTTTTGCATGTCTTGTTCGAGTGTGTTTGGGTCAAGTTTTGCGTGCTTCGTTTGTAATGATTTTTGTTTGTCCATTTTTGCGGCTTTGTTCGTCCACTGTTTTTATTGCAGGTTTTGTCTATACCACCGTTGAGGGAGTACAAGTCCGCGGTTGCAAATTTTACCTTGACCGCCATTACGGGAGTAAAAGTCCATCGTTGCGGATTTTGACTCGACCACCATTGCAGGAGTAGGAGTCTGCCATTATGGAAGAAGAAGTTCGTTGTTGCGGATTTTGACTCGACCTTCATTGCAAGAGTAGAAGTCTACCATTGCGAAAGAAGAAGTCCACTATTATAGATTTTGACTCGAATGCCATTGCGATAGTAGGAGTCCACCATTGCGAATTTTAACTCAATTATCATTTGTTGGAGTAGAAGTCCGTCATTGTAGATTTTGACCCGACCATCATTGCGGGAGTAGAAGTCCGCCGTTCCGAAAGAAGAAGCTTATCGTTGTGGATTTTGACTTGATCACTATTGCAAAAGTAGGAGTCTGTCATTGCAGATTTTGACTCGATCGCCATTTGCGAGATTAGGAGTTTGCCATTGTGAATGAAGAAGTCAGTTATTACGGATTTTGACTCTGCTCCTCCTTCGCCTTCGGGAGATGGGCTTTCCTCCTTTGTCTTCGGGAAAGGGCACACATGCTCTCCTATTTCATCTTTGGGAGATGTCACACGAGCTCTCCTTCGCCTTTAGGAGAGGACATTGGTTTGGGGCCCCGCTATAGTAGACCCACCTCGACTGTCATGGCAGGAGTTACGGATTGGTTTGACTGTCATAGTAAGAATGTGGTTTCGATCATAGTAGCTTGGTTTGACCACTATAGCGGGTGTGGATCCATCATAGTGGCTTATTTCAACCACCGTATTGGGCGTGTGATTTCCACCATAGCGACTTGGTTCGATTGTCATAGTAGGAGTGTGGATCCACCATAGCTACTTGGTTCGATCGTCGTAGCGAGCGTGTGGTTTCCACCGTAGCGGCTTGGTTTGATAGCCGTAGCGAGCGTGTAGTTTACATTGTAGTGACTTGCTTTGACCACTATAGCAGGCGTATGGTTTTCGTCATAACTACTTGATTCAACCACCATAGTGGGATAGGTCATTTTTGAGGGACCTCAATTAGTTGCTCCGTTTGGGGGGAGGCACCTTGCCGAGGTCTCGGGGGTCGATGAGTGGGTCCCCTACCTTCACCTTCTATCTTGGCATGCTGAGTCATTTTTGATATGGTGCACTTTAGTTAGCTTTTGATTGTAGTGGGGCCCGCCTAAGAATTTTGATTAGTCTCAAGCCATTTAGGGCTTTGGGGCTTCGATCTGCTTAGGTTTTTTAGAGCTTGAATCTTGCTATAGTTGTTTCTAGGAGACAACATAAGGATTTTGTGTCGTTCTAAGCAGATATGTATAGGCATTGTTTTGCGGGAGACGAGAGCTCTTCTTGTGCACCTTTAGCTATCGGGAGGGGCTTTATTTAGCACCCTGACCCTAGTGCTCCCACGTGCCTCTTATTTTGGTCTTTTCTACTTGTTGTTTGTTTGTGCTACTCGAGCTTTGCCAGGTATGAATCCTAACAGTCGCGGTCTTCCAGTATCCCTCGTTGAGCTTTCGAGCTCATGGGAGGTCAAGTGAGGGTCTCAAGTCGGGCTGGAGCAGTCTGCAGAGTCATGGGCTCCAACACCTTTGGGGGGTGGTGGCCCATCTTGCTAAGGCCATGGGGACTCGACATGGGCATGGAAGAGGCGCAAGTGTGTTGTAAAGACTGTTCCTTCACCACAAGTGCCCTACCTGGAGACAAGGGGCCTTGGTGCGAGGTGGGGGACATGCCACTGAGGGGTCATCTTATGAAGGCATGTGCATTAACCGGGGTCTCCTGGGCCTCGGTCTCTTTGCAGGTTGTGTTCTTGTTGTCCAGGGTCGTTCATGGCCTTTGAAATGGCCGGGGGCCCCGGTCTCTTTGCAGGTTGTGTTTTTGTCGTTCGAGGTCGTTCATGGCCTTTGAAATGGCTAACCGGCTCCCAATGGGCTCTTCTTAGGGCTGACTCAAGATATAAGAGTATGGGAGAGCTCCTCGACTGCAAGCAAATTCTACCGGGGGTCGCTCAACCCTGTACTGAGCAAAATGGTGTACTGTAACCCAATGGAGTCGTTGGTCGACCAGTGTCTTCGAAATGAGATTCTGGTAGGTTCCTACACATGGGTCTCTTTTTGTAGCTCTCCAATATTGACCCATCTGTTTTGAGCAACATCACTATTACATGATGGGCCTTGCCGACCGGGCCCGTAATACCGGGATATTAGTGGACGAGTTGTCTTAGCAAATGAGGGTCTCAAAGCAAGGATCACTAAGCTAGAGAAGAGGATTCCCTCAACAATTTAGGATGCCTTGGTCGCTAAGACGATTGGTCTGCTGGGGCACACCGGACAATAGCGTTTGGAAATCCTACAGCAAAGATTAGTGGATGCCCACGAGAGAGGAGACTAATTGGAGGACAATCTGCATATGTGCTCTGACGAGTTGATGGCCATCTAGATGGAGGCCCAGGAGGCTAAAGAGCTCTTGGAGGAGGAGCAGTGCTGAGCTCATGATCTAGAGAGGGGAGCAATCACGACATATTAAGAGTCAGAGGGGTTATGATGGGGCCTGCTGAGATCGGGAAGGGCTTAATATCGATATGGGTACATTATTGCTTTGGGATACTTTAAGGCCAAGTAGCTAAGAATGAGTATCGAGGAGGATCCCTTTACTCTATGACCTGAAGATCTCAACGTCCTCGAAGCACAGGCCCCTT
>LVTN01001208.1:66629-92458 GCA_001649415.1 Musa itinerans
ATCGAAAAAGAGTGCTTGACTTAGAGTAAGTGAACTAAGAAATTTGTTGAATCTCGAATTTTGATGATGAAACCAATTGATAAGTGTTTATGATTTAATCTGCATTTTGAGTGATGCAGGATGCTTCGATCAGGATGAGACAATTAAAGCACGAAGAATCATGTTGGGTCGGAGGAAAACATGTTAGAAGATTGGACGTTGAGCCAGAGATTAGTCGACATATCGACAGAAGGCTTCAGGCCATGGATTTAGGCATTGGGCCAAGAAGAGCATATATTGCACCAAGGATATCGGAGTTGCGGAAGTTAACTGGCTGGTTGGGCAATAAGCCGCAAGAGGATGATATGTTGAAGAATCAAACGAAGCGTCGATGAACCAATGACATGCTGGACAACATGATTTATGCTTAGTAATAATTGTCTAGATTGAAGTGTGTTTTTATATATGCAGGGTTAACTATGATAGCAAGGCATAAAGCAAAATGAAGTCCCGGAGTCAAAAATACGATTTCGTTGGGAGTTCGAGAGTTCGTCGGAAGTCTAAACGTTTGTCGGAAGTTTTATCGAGAAGTCTAAGAGCTTGCCAAAGAAGCTTATCGAAACTCGCCAAGAAGATCGTCATGAAGTCCAGGAGCTTGCCGGGAGTCTGCTGAAACATTGCCGAGATATTGTCGGAAGTTCACCGGAAGCTACTAAGACTAATCAGATTTGATTTACTTAGAATATGTCTTAAGAATCATAGTTAGCACATAATTAGAGTGTGATTTGGGAGGTAATCCCATCAACTCTATTAGGGGCCAACAGGGCCTGAAGTTGGGCTGGTATGGGCCGGATTCAAGGCTCGATCAGGATGTTGAAAGCCTGGCCGACGGTGGCACTGCTTGGGAAACAACACCCCAGGAATTCTAGGCGGTGGTACCGTCTAGACTGGGCGGTGGTACTACCTAGTGTAAGAGGTGTCAGGCGATAGTACCACCAGACTGGGCGGTGGTACCGTCCAGTGTAGTGTCAGTGTCAGACTAACACTGGTGGTGGTACTGCCCAGCATAGGCGGTGGTACCGCTTGTACCCAGGAAACCTGGGATGAGATGTTTTTAGGCTCCAAATTTGAATCAACTTGAGGCCTATAAATACTCCTCTCATCCTTGGTTAAAACACATAAGCATAGAGAATTTTAAAAGGGAAAAATGTTGTTGTAATTTCTTATGAGAATCCTCCTCTTTTAGTCTAAGTGTTAGAATAGTTTGAGAGAGGAGTGAGTGCTTATAAAGGTTGTCTCCTAAACCTATGAAAAGAAGCAGAGGGGTGTAAAATGGTAGTTGATCTTTGCCCATTGAAGGAAGACCAATAGTGGATGCTGGTGGCCTCGACGAAATAGGAATCGGTGGAGTGGATGTTGGTCACGATGATCGAACCACTATAAAATTCTGGTTTGCATTTCTTTCATGCTATTTCCTTATATTGTAAACTAAATTCTTGCATTCATTACGCTTCCAATTCGCTTTCAAGTTAATACCTTTACGAAATGGTTTTTCGTCGGAAATGAATTTAATCGTAACGAAGTTTTAAACCGGTGATTTTACCGTTGCACTAATTCACCCCCCCCTCTTAGTGCCGACTCATTCCTCACAGTTCATATCAGAGCCTCATTTTTCTAATTTGGTTTAACACTCAAATAGAAATGGCTCTTTTTGTCTTTTAAGAGGGTCACTCTCTCATTCGTCCTCCCTTGTTCAATGGGATGAACTACACATATTGGAAAACTTGAATGAGAGTTTTCTTGCTTTCTTTGGACTTATATTTATGGAATATTATGGAAAATGGTTGTCGAAGGTCTTTTCTTCCAATAAACCATTGGAATGATTCGGAGAAGAAGACGTTTTCTTTAAATGCTAGAGCTATGAATGCTCTATTCTACGCCTTAGACAAAACTGAGTTTAATTAGGTTTTTATGTGCAAAATGACTTTCGAGATTTGGCACACACTAGAAGTAACTCTTGAAGGCACAAATAGAGTAAAAGTTTCGAAGATTAACTTTTTAATGTATGATTTCGAATTGTTTCATATAAAACCAAGCGAAACCATTGGAGACATGTACACCCATTTTACGGATGTCGTCAATAGTTTAAAAGCACTTGGTAGAAGTTTTTTGGATTTTGAACTTGTAAACAAAATTTTACATTCTCTTAATAAGAGTTGGGATCCGAAAGTAATGGCAATACAAGAATCAAAGAACTTGAACTATTTTCTAATTGAAGAACTAATTGGGTCTTTAATGACCTATGAAATGAATTGCAAGGAATGAAATGAACTTGAGAACAAACTTCCAAAGAACAGGAAGGATTTAGCACTTCAAACAAAAGAAGACCACTCGAGCATAAGCTCAAGTGATGGTGAACTTGAACTCATCATGAAATTTAAAAAGTTCATGAAACAATGATTAAAGAACAAAAACAAACTTAAAAAGAGTAGAACTACTTGCTATAAATGCAAGAAGAACTTGCCAGAAGACGAATCAAGCTCATCCGAAAACGAGGAGAAAATCAACAAAGGTGAGGTGGCAAACTATGCCTTAACGATTTTCGACGACGAGGTAATCAAAACTCCTTTAATTTATTTCAAAATTACATGATGCTTTTCATAAGTTATTTTTAATTTAGTTTAGAAAAAATATTTTTCTTGAAAATTGCATGTTTAATAATGTAATGAAAATACAAAAATTGGAATTATGCTTATCATGTTAGTAATTTTGAAAATAATAATGACCATTGCATGTTTTATGAAAAATACAACAAAGTGTTAATCTAAATGCTTGCTCACCTAGTAAGATTAATCTTATGTATATGATTAAGAAGCAATAATGTTTATCCTGTTGATTTTCGTATTGTTTTTTGATTTTGATTGAAGATGTCTTATATTTAATGAAACCATGTTTAATGAGTTTATCTTTCTAAATTATGCATGATGATTCTTGAGATTTATGGATTATTGATTTTTATGGTAATGAAAGTGGCTTATTGATCTTTGTCATAATAAATCTTGCACTTTCATTTTAAACGATGACATATATTTTTATTTGACATAAAAAGACAAAGGCATGCTTATATGTAATAATGTAAGTATCATGCTTGACGATTTTATATTTAATTAAGCATGATGATTTGAAGAAATGATTATTTGATCTTGATGATTTCCATGATGATATTTGCTCTTTCAATTTTAAACTATGATGTATGGTTTTCATACGAAAAAACTTGAGCATGCTTATATGAAATCAATCACTTAAAATGAAATACATAAAAAGGAAAATATATTATCGTTGGAATTAAAATAATGAATCTATTTATGTTATGAATTTTGTGAACCATGAAATTGATTTGATGATTTAAAATTGAATAATTTTTTATCCAAATCATGATCTTGATTCCTTGATATTTACAAATTAAGATATATTATGAATCAATATTTTTCATTAATCGTTCTCCTACGATTCTACTTGGTATTTTCTTAAGAGGAGATTTTCTAAATGAATCATGGTTTTTCTTGTGAGTTATTTTATTTATTACTTGAGAATTTTTTTAATCAAGATATCTTCTTTGTACACCTACAATTTTTTGGTATTTTATTTAAAGAAGAGATTTACTATATGAATCATGTCTTTTGTAATTCAAGAGGTCTTATCTTTTATGACATTATGTCTTTGTATTTATGGCTTGTATGCCTTGAAATGATTGAAATATTTTACACTATTTTGTTCTTCCCTTATTCATTCTTGTTTATAATGATAAAAGAGGGAAAAGTTATGATCATGCATGGTAGGATGTAATTTGACAAATTGATACCATCATGATGTGAAATATTTATGATTTGGAATAATGCATGCAATACTTATGCTTTTTATTATGATGATGTATGTGATGTATTGCATATAATATGAATCATGATTAAAATTGCTTTAATTTGAATTCAAGATTTATCTCAATTATGGCATTTTGAAATAAGAATAATTACTTACCTTTGTCATGATTTAGAAATTGACATAAAGGGAAAAAGTGATACAAAATCGTATTCTTCCCTTCTTTTTGACAATGACAAAGGGGGAGATAGCTAGCTTGCACAAGTCAAGAAGATGCAAAAACTTGCTCGCTTGCTTGCACATCTAAAGAGAAGCAAAAATTACAAACGTACATATCACAAAAAGGGGTAAAACTTATTAGTTTGCTTATCTCAAAAGCAAGAAATGCTATCTTGCAATCTCAAGCAAAAGTGCTATCTTGCCTATCTCAAGAAGCGAAATATATAAACTTACGATCTCACTACCTTGCAGAACTAAAACTTGATAGCTTGCATGTTCTAATATGATGTAGCACTTGCTAAATTTGCTAGCTTGTATAATGATAAAAATGGATATTATGTTAATTATGCAATGATTTGATCTTGTATGTCTTAAACACTTGAAAGTTGCACTTCTCCTTTTTGTTGATGATAAAGGGGGAGAAGTATGATGATGTTATGCATAAGTTTTATGATAACATGTTGCTTGGATTTTTGAATCCAAGAGTTCTATCAATATGGCATATTGATAGGGGGAGTTTGTTTAAACTCCGGGAGTTAAGGTTAACTCCGTCATAAATTGGTTGTCATTATCAAAAAGGGGGAGATTGTTGAATCTCGAATTTAGATGATAAAACCAATTGATAAGTGTTTATGATTTAATATGTATTTTGAGTGACGTAGGATGCTTCGATTAAGATGAGATAATTAAAGCAGGAAGAATCATGTTGGGCCGGAGGAAAACATGTCAGAAGATTGGACATCGAGCCGGAGGATCGGTCGAAGTATTGACAAAAGGCTTCGGGCCATGAATTTGGGCATCAGGCCAAGAAGAGTGAATATTGCACTAAGGATATCGGAGTTGCGGATGTCAACTAGTCAGTTGGGCAATAGGCCGCAAGAGAGGACAATGCGCCGAAGAATCGGATGAAGCGTTGATGGACCAATAACATGCCGGACAACATGATTCATGCTTAGTAATAATTGTCTAGATCGAAGTGTATTTTTATGTGTGTAGGATTAACTACGATAGCAAGGCATAAAGCAAACTGAAGTCCCAGAGTCAAGAACGCGATTTTGTTGGGAGTTTGAGAGTTCGTCGGAAGTCCGGACGTTCGTCGGAAGTTCTACCGAGAAGTCCAGGAGCTTGCCAAAGAAGCTCGTCGGAACTCACTAAGAAGATCGTTGTGAAGTCCAGGAGCTTGTCGGGAGTCCACTGAAACATTGTCAAGAGATCGTCATAAGTTCGTCGGAAGCTCACTGGAAGTTACCAAGACTAACCGGATTTGATTTGCTTAGAATATGTCTTAAGAATTATAGTTAGCACATAATTAGAGTGTGATTTGGGAGGTAATCCCATCAACTCTGTTAGGGGCCAACTGTGCCCCAAGTTGGGTTGGTTTAGGCCAGATTCAAGGCCCAATCAGGATACTGAAAGCCTGGCCAGCGGTGGCACCGCTTGGGAAACAGCACCCTAGGAATTCTGGGTGGTGATGCCACCCAGTGTAGAGGTGTCAGGCGGTAGTATCACCAGACTGGGCTGTTGTATCGCCCAGTGTAGTGTTAGTGTCAAACTGACACTAGCGGTGGTACCGCCCAGCATAGGCGGTGGTACTGTCCGTACCTAGGAAACCCAGGATGAGATATTTTTAGGCTCCAAGTTTGAATCAACTTGAGGCCTATAAATACCCCTCTCATCCTTGGTTAAAACACATAAGCTCAGAGAATTTAAAAAGGGAAAAACTCTATTGTAATCTCTTGTGAGAATCCTCCTCTTCTAGTCTAAGTGTTAGAATAGTTTGAGAGAGGAGTGAGTGCTTGTAAAGGTTGTCTCCTAAACCTATGAAAAGGAGAAGAGAGGTGTAAAAGGGTAGTTGGTCTTTGCCCATTGAAGGAAGACCGATAGTGGATGCTAGTGGCCTCGATGAAAGAGGAATCGGTGGAGTGGATGTAGGTCACGATGACCGAACCACTATAAAATTCTGGTTTGCATTTCCTTCATGCTATTTCCTTATATTGCAAACTGAATTCTTGCATTCACTATGCTTCCGATTCGCTTTCAAGTTAATACCTTTATAAAACAGTTTTTAGTCAGAAATAAATTTAATCGTAACGAAGTTTTGAACCGGTGATTTTACTGCTGCACTAATTTACCCCCCCTCTTAGTGCCAACTCGTTCCTAACAAAATTAACTCAGAAGGTAATAACAATGATAATGAAAAGTAGAATAGAAATTGCACACCGAGTTTATAGTAGTTCGGTTGTCGTGACCTACATTCACTCCTAATTCCTCTTCACTCGAGGCCACCGGCTTCCACTACCGAACTTCTTTCAATGGGAAAAAATCAACTACTCTTACAACTATTTCTCCTTTTCACAAGCTCAGGAGAGAATGTTTACACCTCTCTTTCTTTTAGACCTCACTCCTCCCTTAAAAACCTTCTAACTCTAGGAGGAAGAGACTCACTAAACTTAGAGAGATTATAATACTTTTTAAACTTAGAATTCTTTCCCCTTTTTGCTTAATTCTTGCATCTGCATACAGAAATAGTTGGGGTATTTATAGACCCCAAATGGCTTAAAAAATGGAGCTAAAAAAGGTCTCATCCTGGGTGTTCCGGGTCTTGGCGGTACCCACCTGTGTTAGGCGGTACCATCGCTTGTAGCATTGATAGTGGGTGGTACCACCCCTCAGACTGGCGGTACTACTACCTGACATAGTTTGGGAGACTGTGTTTGGGTGATACCACTGCCTAGTTTGGAGGTACCATTGCTAGACAACCTGGAAAAGTGTGCTCTTGAGTTTTCCAGCTCATAGGTGGTTCCACCTAATCTTGGATGATCGAATGGGCCTTCCACTTGGCCCAAAACAATCCCAACTCAGGTCTAATGGGCCCATAATTGAGTTGGCATGGTTATACCCCAAAATTGACCCAATTAGATTTTAAACTAATTTGATCTAGACATAATTGATTACAAGCATGAATCCTATGTTATTCAGCATATCATTTGTTCATTTGGCGCTTCGTCCGATCCTTTTAGCACATCGTCCTCTCTTGCGGTGTATTGCCCCAATTAACATATTAGCCTCCGCAACATCCGATCTCCTTGGCGCAATTTCTGATCCTTCTGGCCCGATGCTCGAACTTATGGCGTGAAGCCTTCTACCGATACATCGACCAATCCTTCGGCTCGACATCCAATCTTTTGACTTGTTTTACTCCAGCCCAACGTCTGATTCCTCTTACTTTAATCTATTTACCTTTTTTGATTGAAGTTAGTCCTATGTCACTCAAAACGCATATTAGATTGTAAACTCATTAATTGATTTTATCATCAAAATCCTAAGATTCAACAAAAATCGAGCTTCTTCCTTTACATATCTCACATGGTGTGGATACTGCCAACTTAGTTGGAGCTCTATTTAGAAAGTAAGTTCTAGTCTCTAGGGCATATCCCCAGAATGAGATGGGTAGGTCGGCGAAACTCATCATAGACTGCACGATGTCTAACAGTGTACAATTTCTCATTTTAGATACACCATTGAGTTGAGATGTATAAGGAGGTGCCCATTGGGATAGAATCCCATGGTCCTTGAGGAATTGGGTGAACTATGTACTCAAGTACTCACCTCCTTGATCTAATCAAAGTGTCTTGATACTCTTTCCAGTTTGGTTCTCCGCTTCATTCTTATAATCTGTCCTCAATTACCATGTATAGATACACGGTAATTAAGGATAGATAGGTCCATAGGATTGGATTCCCCTATATCGTTTGAGGTTTGTAACGTAGTGGCCTAGTACGTTCGCAGTCAATGAGTTGAGTGAATTATTATGGAGATAATAATTCATGGAGCCAGAAGGAGTTCTAATAGGTATGACCTATGGCCAGCAAGATATTAGGCCTATAGGGTCACACACATATAGTAGGTGTTGCAACGAGTAGAGGTTCGGATATGAGTTATCCGCCAGAGCCCCTATCTTATTGGATATCCAATAAGTCTATAAATTATTGGATCCTATGGATGAGATCCAATAAGAACCAATGAGAGATTATTGGATAGAGATCCACTAATCTAAGAGGCTTGGATAGTTGGATGGAGATCCAATACCCAATAGGGTAGGATCCATTAGGGTTAAGTTGATAGGGGACCTCTATAAATAGGAGGGAACTAAAGGCCCATAGGCTAGAGCTTCTCTTGGTTGTTATCTCCTATTCTCCTCTTCCCTTCTCTTCCTCAGATAGTAGGCTTGGATATTTGAGAAGCGTCATTGTAGCCTAGCTATGTGGATCAACGCTAAAGAGGAGGATGCTTGACCTCCTTCATCCTCTCCTTTAGATCTGTAGGGATTTAGGGATATATGATCTCCCTACATAATACACAATTTTTCATATACGTAGTTTTTGGTTTTACGGATTTTGTGCATTAATCTTCGCATCACGACGAACATATCATTGAGAAATCTGGGAATTTTGTTTTCTGTTCTTTTGCTATGCATGTGATGTCGCCCCCTAGATTTCCCAACAATGGTATAAGAGCTTGATTGTTCGTGTGAAAGATTGGTTTTAAAGTGTGTGTGTTGTGTTTTAGGAAGACTTTTGTCGTCAACATTGGTGACGCAAAAGGTGAGAGAGGGTAGCAACTGTTGCTGCCCTCACAAGTTGGCTAATGGCTACTTGCAGCTTTGGTCGAGGCCTGGCCACCAACGTGTAGGTGGCCGGCGGGCAATAGCTGGCCGCTTGTGGCGAACAGCATGCGGGCTGCAAGCAGGCAGCCTCGGGGGCAATGATGCCTGCAGGCGCTGTGCTCGCAAGCACAAGCAACCGCGGGGCCAACGACACTTGCGGGCATAGGCGCCCGAGGGGGCAGCAACACCTACGGGGGCAACGACACCTACGGGCACTGCGCCCATAAGCAGAACCACCTGACGGGGCAATAGTGCCCGTAGGGGTGCCTACCCACAAGCAAAACCGCCCATGGGGGCGGTCGTGCCCTCAGGGGCACCCACCTGTATGGGCAGCGCCGCCCGCAGGCACCCCGCCCGCGGGTAGGGTCGATGCCCCCTCCCCCCGACGTAGTGGTTGCCACCAGCAAGGTGGTGGCAATCACAACGCAGCAGTAGGGAAAGAGGGTTAGGGTTTTTTGGCAAAAGATAGTTTTGCCCCTCAAAATTTTAAAAATTTTGAATTCTATCCTTTGTCTAAAGTACAAAAATACCCCTTATAATTTAAAAAATTCCTTGCACGTCACTAATTTTAGAAAAATATTAGTTAATTAAAAGATTTAATTAATTATTATTATTATCTAGTAGTTCTCCATAATGATATTTATATATGATGTATGATATGGATAGATGTTCTTGGACCGTGTGATGTATGTACTTGTGATTATTATTATTATTGGGGCCTGCAAGCCACCACTTTATTTATCATTTTTTGTCAGACTTGCGTGCCGATGATTAAGTTGTAATCACACGAGGAGGCGAAACGGGAGCGTGGAAGCAATAGCGGGACCCATGAGGCCGAGACAGATGATCATGAGGCATGAAGATGTACCGAGATGCCGACGGAACCGACGAGGATGAGATGGCCAATCATAGGGCATGGAGATGCACTGCTACACACATAGATCTTGATGTGAGTGATTAGGCTCATTGGCTCGGGCTTGATCATATTAGGCTATGGTCTATGATCATCTGGTGTGATTGCTCATGTGATGTATGATTGCTTATACATATACTAGATATGTATATATATTTGCATATGATGTAGATATATATTAAATTTGTATGTGTGTTTCATGTCATATTAGGAGACCAAATCAAAATTGCCTCTCTCGATAATATTAAATTGGTAAATGTGGGGCAATGAGATTAACCCAAGTGGCTGTCCATCATTATAGGTAGGGACCGATTCTCGATATAGGTTGAGTTGGTCGAGTCACTCGAGGCTCATCTATATCGCGATTCACTATCTTGCCTATGATATAGAGATGTCACTAGTGACCTGAGGACATGGTATACTTGGTTGAGTCCCTCGAGGGTATATCATCGAATCAGACTCATCTTGTAACGATGGCGTTAACTTAACCGAACATTATAGTTGGTCGAGTCCCACGAGACCATGGTGGTTTGAGACCGAATAGGACGAGAATCACAAGGAGTTTTGATCGGCAAGAGTTGCCTACCTTCTAGGCTTAGTGTGATTAGTCGAGCACCTCAGGCTTAGTGTGATTGGTCATCCTTGCTATCATATAAACTGAGATTTTGTTATCATATAAATCTCTCAGTTTTTGCTGAAAATTTTGTCGAGAAACCGCTATTTCTTCGACGATAATTCTGCTCTTACAAGACAACATATACCTGTAACAACTTCTACTGATTTCTATCAAACCTTTGCTGCCATCTACCACAGATCTAAAACTTTTTTCCCTAACCTTCATCTACAACCCTAAAACTCCACCAAACCACACCCTCAAACTGCACCCAAAACAGCCACAAAACAACCCTAAACCGTAGCCTACATCCACCAATCCACCAACCCTTTCGACCATCACTTCTCTCAACCTATACATGCCTTTAACCCAACAACAAAAGAGAGATCTTAACATCATAGATTTGGAGCCATATACTATGGCATATGAGGAGGTAATCAATGCTAAATTCGAAGCCTTCGAGGCGCAAATGGAGGATAAGATTCATACTCTCTTTACCAAACTCAGTTTGGGCTGACCACCAAGCCCGAAGAAATCACATCAAGGAGAGAGCTCTAACCAATCGCACCAAGCCCGAAGAGATGACTTCCAAGAGAGGGGAGGCTGTATGACCGACCCCAACTATCCACACATGAGGGTGGACTTCCCTAGATGGGAAGAAGGAGACCTGATTGGTTGGATCTCGCGTGCGGAGCGATATTTTCGGTACCACAAAACTGCGGACATATCTATGGTGGAAATTATAGCTATACATCTGGAAGGGGATGCCATATAGTCATTTGACTAGTTTGAACATACTCATGGAGTCCTCTCATGGTGACAATTCAAAGAAGGTCTACTGATCCACTTCGGGCCAACCGATTACGAGAACATTGACGGATAACTAGCGAAAATCCGCACCATTCAAGAGTACCAAATAAGGTTTAAAAGGTTATCTAATTAAACTTATGATTGGTTTGAAAAATAGCTATTGGGGACCTTCATTGAGGGCTTAAAGCTGGAGATCCAGGGAGAAGTTAAAGCATGACAACCGTACACGCTTATGGTAGCCATCTCTTTCGCACGACTTCAATAGGAGCGATTGGACCATGAATCCCGGAGGACTAGGGTCACTCCTCGACCTTCAATACTAAAGCCCTTAGCCCTCCCTACTATCAACTGAGTCCCTGCACCAAAAAGGTTGACAAGAGAAGAGCTTCGAGAGTGATCTACGAAGGGGTTATGCTGGCACTGCGACGAGCCGTGGAGCCGTGAGCATCGCTATAGAAAAGAGAGACTTCTTATGATTGAACCAATAGAAGAAGATGTCAATGAACTTCCAGAAGAGAGCCTTGAACATGAAGAAGAAGATGCAGAAAAAGAGTCACAATCGATCAATGTTACAGTACATGCACTAGCCGGCTACTCAAACCCGCAAACAATGAAAGTTGGAGGCCTTCTCAAACAACAACTGATCACTGTTCTCATCGACACGGGCAGCACTAATAACTTTCTAAATAGTAAGGTTGCTGCTCGGATGGCTCTCCATATCGAAGGTTGCAGCAAGTTTGACGTAAAGGTCACCGACGGAAGAATCCTAAAGTGCGACCAAAGATGTCCGCAGGTGAAACAATTACTACAAGACTAAGAAATTATCACCGACTTCTTCCTCCTACCAATTGATGACTATGAGGCCATGCTTGCCATAGAATGGCTAACGACTCTAGGTGATGTCTCTTGGAACTTCCCCAAATTAATTATGAAATTCTACTACAAAGGCAAACAGATCATCCTACGCGGAAAGCACCGAAGCAACGTAACCACTGTTTCGACCTAATGAATGGAGAAAGTTTTGCACAAGGTAAATGGTGGATTTTTGATGCATCTCCAGCAGCAACCAAAGGGGAAGAAAATAGAAATTGAAGATCAAAATCTTGCCCAATTGCTTGCTAAATTTGTCGATATTTTTGCTGAGCCGCGCGGTCTTCCTCCTACGCGACAACATGACCACTGGATTCCAATCCTTCTGGGCAAGCCACTAATGAACACTCGACCGTACCAATATCCTCACCTCCAGAAGGATGAAATTGAAAAGATCGTAAAGGAGATGCTTGAAACAGGGGTGGTTCGGCCAAGTTGCAACCCCTATTCCTCACCGGTACTACTTGTACGCAAGAAGGATGAAACTTGGCGGATGTGCATCGACTACTGAGCTTTAAATGGTATCACCATCAAGGACAAGTACCCAATACCAGTGGTGGATGAACTTCTTGATGAGTTAAAAGGAGCTCGAGTCTTCACGAAGTTAGACTTCCGATCCGGTTACCACCAAATTTGGGTATGTGAAGACGACATTCTAAAAACTACATTCCACACACATAATGGCCATTATAAATTCTTGGTAATACCTTTTGGACTCACTAATGCTACTTCAACCTTCCAAAGTCTCATGAACGATATTTTTTAGAGCTTTCTTCGCAAAATTGTGCTGGTATTTTTTGATGATATTCTCATTTACGGGTTGTTTTGACGATCCTTTGGGAGAATACTCTTTTTGTTAAGCAGCCAAAGTGTAGTTTTCTCTAGCAAAAATTAGAGTACCTTGGGCACATAATATCAAAAGAAGGAGTGGTGGTAGACACAACAAAAATTGAAGCAATGCAAGGCTGGCCGAAACCTATAAACGTGAAATTACTACGCAGGTTCCTTGGACTAACGGGCTACTACCAAAAATTTGTTAAGGACTATGGGAAGATCAGTGCACTCTTCACTTCTCTACTGAAAAAAGATGAATTCCAATGGTCAGACAAAGCCTCCATTGCCTTCGACAAACTTAAGGCAGCCATGACAACGACACCGGTGCTAGCGCTACCAGATTTCAACCGACCCTTCATCATTGAGGCCAACACATCTGGAGTCGGAATTGGAGGTTCTCATGCAAGATGGTTGACTACTCACATACACCAGCAAGGCATTATCTCCCTCCCATCAAAATATGTCAATATACGATAAGGAGATGCTCGTCATTGTGCACGCAGTAACGAGGTGGAGACCCTACTTGATCGGTAGACGATTTCAAATTAAAACCGACCATAGAAGCCTCAAGTACTTTTTGGAGCAAAAGATATCATCCCCTGAGCAGCAAAAATGGTTAACCAAACTTCTTAGATTTTATTATGAAATTATTCACAAAAAGGGGAAAGAAAACGTTGTTGCAGATGCACTCTCACAGCTACCTGAGCTAGCTAAAGTTACAGCCATCTCCCTTCCTACCACCAGCTTCCTTGAGGACATTAGGAAAGAATGGAAGAAGGATCCAAAGATCATCAACATCATAAAAAAATTGGAGGAGGATCCAAGTGCAATAACCCACTATACTTGGGATTCGAGGGATCTACGCTACAAAGGTCGCATTATGCTTATACCTGACTCCCCTTGCATCAAAATCATCCTGTATAAAATGCACTCCACACCTTTAGTAGGGCACTCTGGATTCCTGAGAACCTATACAAGAGTGAAGCAAAATTTTTATTGGAGAGGGACGAAAAAAATTATTGTTGAATATGTGGCACAATGTGATGTATGTCAACAGCACAAGGGTGAAACAGTGGCAAGTCCAAGGAAGCTACACCCACTACCCATACCGGACTCGGTGTGGACTGACATCTCCATGGACTTCATCAAAGGGCTACCACTTTCCAAAGGTAAAAGCACAATTCTCGTGGTGGTTGATCGACTTACGAAATTTGCTCATTTTTGTGCTATGAAAAATACCTACACTACTGCTAGTAGTGCCCAGATTTTCATAGAAAATATTGTTAAACTGCATAGGATGCCAAGGTCCATTGTAAGTGATCATGACAGGATCTTCACTAGTAAATTTTGGACCGAGTTATTTCAGTTACAAGGCACCAAATTCAAGATGAGCACAGCGTATCATCCATAGACTGATAGCCAAACAGAGGTGGAAAATAGGTATTTAGAGACGTACCTTCAATGTTTCACCAACGACCGGCCAAAGGAGTGGGCGAAATGGATTCCCTAGGCTGAATAGTGGTATAATACTACATATCATTCATCTACAAAATGTGCCCTTTATGAAGCACTGTATAGTCGGCCAACTCCTGTGATTCCAAAGTATGTAATTGGCTCGGCCAAGGTAGATCAAGTCGACCAAGAATTGATTGACATGGATAAACTCCTACAATTGTTAAAGGATAATCTCTCTACCACTCAAGCTAGAATGAAGTAGCAAGCTAACACACAACGAAGCGAAAGAGAATTTTCAGTAGGAGATTGGGTTTATCTTCGCCTACAGCCATACAAGCAACTCTCAATCAACACTCGAGCCTCCATGAAGCAATCCCCATGATTTTATGGGACCTATCAGATCACAAAGCGTATTAGAGCCGTGGTGTATAGACTTAAATTACTTGAGGATGCCAAAATTCACCATTTCTTCCATGTGTCATGCTTGAAGCCCAAGTTGTGAGAACACGAGTCACCCCAGATTCAACGGTCCAACACCACTGAGGATGGAGTTATTCAAGCCCAACCACAAGCCCCTCGACCATAGGATCATGATGTGTCGCCAACGTCTCTCTACTGAAGTACTAGTGCATTGGAATAATTTACCACTTGAAGACACCACATGGGAATCATATGAGGAGCTAAAGACCTAGTTCCTTGAGTTCATGGAATCTCAGCCTCGAGGACAAGGCTGATTTGAAGAGGGCGGGTCTATTAAGACTCTAGCTAGGAGAGTCCTAATAAAGAGGGGTATTCATGTTAACCTACCTAGCTGACCCCTATTAAAGATGTGAAGAGGTCGGCTAGGGTTAGGAGGTTATTTCTTAGAGAAGCATTAGGAGTTGTAAAGGAATAGGAGTCTTGAGGAAGAGTCCTATTAGGAGTTAGAGTCCAATTAGGAGTTAGGGTTTAGAAACCCTATAAATAGTCATGTATTCATCCTCTTTTGATAAGCAATAGATGAATCTTTTCTACAGCTTTTGAGCAGCAACTTAGAGGAAGGAACCCCTATAGAGTTCTAAGGAGGTCGATCCCCTAATGAGATCAACCCTAAGCTTAGAATTCTGCAAGGGTTCTAACAATAAGGTGTGCAGATTGCTTAAGTCTATTTATGGATTGAACAAGCTTTCCTAATTTGAAATATAAGATTTGATGAGGTGATCAGATCTTATGACTTCGTTAAAAATAAATATGAGTCTTGTGTGTATAGAATGGTAAGTGGGAGTGCTATCACCTTCTTGATGTTATATGTGGATGACATCTTGATCATTGGGAATGATGTAGGAGTGCTACCTACAATAAAAGATTAGTTATCTAGACACTTCCCCATGAAGGATTTAGGAGAAGCATCCTATATCTTTGGGATTTGGATCTATAGAGATAGATTCAAGAGGATGCTTAGCTTGTCCCAATCCAAGTACATAGACACTATTGTCAAAAGTTTTAGCATGGAAAATTTTAAGAAATGTCTTATACCGATGAGACATGGGATATCACTTTCTAGGAGTACGTCCTCAAAGACTCCTAAAGAATGAGCGAACATGGATAGGATACACTATGCCTTAGTGATATGGTCTATCTTGTATGTCATGCTATGTACCAAGCCAGATATAGCACATGCTCTGAATGTCACGAGCAAGTATTAGATGGATCTATGCTTAGAGTACTAAAAAGCAATAAAGTGTATCCTTAAGTATATGAGAAGGACTAAGGATCTTTTACCAGTATATGGAGGTAGTAGCCTCAGGATTGAAGGCTACACAGACTCGAGTTTCTAGTCCAATGTTAATGATAGCAAGTCTAATTTAGGATATATATATTCACCTTGAATAAAGGAGAAGTATGTTGAAAGAGTTCTAAGCAAGATACTACTGTTGACTGGACCATAGAGGCGGAGTACATTGCTACAGCAAAGGTAGCAAAGGAGGGAGTCTGGATGAAAAGTTCAACATAGATTTGGGAGTCGTGTCGGGTAGTGAGGAGCCGATTCCCTTATATTGCGACAACAATGGGGTGATGGCTCAAGTGAAGGAACCTAGGTCTCATCAGAAGTCTAAGCAAGTTTTGAGGAGGTTCCACTTGATCAAAGAGATCGTGACCCAAGGAGATGTAGTAGTGGAAAGAGTTCCATCCGAAGATTGTTAGGAATGAGTCGGCACTAAGAGGGGGGGGTGAATTAGTATAGTGGTAAAATTACGTTGGTTTCGAAAAACATTCATTTCGATTAAACCCATTTCGAAAATGCTTAACTTTGAAAGCGAAGTAAGGAGGAAGTTTGCTATAAAAGTAATTTGCTCAAAATAAATGCAAACCAGATTATAGTGGTTTAGTCGTCATGACCTACATCCACTTCGCCGATTCCTCTTCCGTCGAGGTCACCGACATCCACTATCGGTCTTCCTTCAATAGGCGAAGACCAACTACCTTTTACAGCTCTTTCTCCTTTTACCGAGTTTGGGAGATAACCTTTACACCCCCACTTACTCCTCTGTCAAACTATTCTAACACTTAGAAGAAGGAGAGGATTTCACACAAGATTACAGCATCGTTTGTTTCTTTTGCACTCTCAATTCTTGTGTTTGTTAACCAAGGATGAGAGGGGTATTTATAGGCCTCAAGTTGATTCAAACTTGAAGCCTAAAAATATCTCATCTCGGGTTTCCGGGTATGGGCGGTACCACCGCTAGTGCTAGTCCGACACTGACACTAACACTAGGCAGTACCACCGCTTGACAATTGACACTGGGTGGTACCACCACCTAACAGTCTCTCGAAGATTGTGTTTGGGCAGTACCACCACCTGACACAGTCTCGGAGATTGTGCCACGATGGTTTCACCTGTTTGGTCACTGTTTGGGCCTTCAACTTGGCCCAACACAGCCTAAAACTTAAGTCACTGAATGGGCCTTTCTCTTGGCCCAAAATAGCCCTATTTCGGGCCCAGTTGACCCCTAATTGAGTTGGCTTAATTATATTTTAAACCGATTCAATTAGACTCTAAACTAACTCGATTTAGACTTAATTGATTACTAGCGAATCCTATGTTGTACGGCATGTCATTGGTTCTTCCGACGCTTTATCCAATTCTTCGGCGCATTGTCCTTTCCTTTGGCGTATTGCCCAATCAACATATTGACACCCGCAACTCTGATCTCTTTGGTGCAATGTTCGATCTTCTTGGCCCAACTTTTAAATTTACAAACCGAAGCCTTCTGCCGATACGTCGACCGATCTTCCGGCCTGACGTCCAATCTCCTGACATGTTTAACTCCGGCCCAACATCCGATTTCTCATGCTTTAATCAATTTGTCTCTCCTGATCGAAGCTAGTCTTGCGTCACTCAAAACACAAATTAGATCATAACATTATCAATTGGTTTCATCATCAAAATTCGAGATTCAACAATCTCCCCCTTTTTGATGATGACAACCAATTGATGATGGAGTTAGCCTTAACTCCCGTTATTAATATGTCATATTGATAGAACCTTGAATTCAAGCTGAATTCAAGTCATTGTAAATTTCATCATGAATATTTGCAACACGTCATCATGTATAACTTGATCATACTTCTCCCCCTTTGTCATCAACAAAAAAGAGAAGTGCAACTTTCAAGTTTTTAGACATACAAGTTCAAATCGTTGCATAATAAACATAATCTCCAATTCTATCATCATGCAAGTTAATGAATTTTACAACATTTTAGAACATACAAGCTAGCAATTTTGAGATGTTCAAGAAAGCAACTCTTGCTTCCTGAAATATGCAAGTTTGTAAATTTTACTAGATGTGCAAGTTAGCATGTTTTGCTTCTTGAGATAGGCAAGATAACACTTCTTTCTCCATGCAATTTGCAAGCTAGCAAATTTTTGCTTCCTTTGCAATGTTTGAGCTAGCAATTTTTGCTTCCTTTGCAAAGTGCAAGTTTCTAAATTTTACATCTTGAGCTAGCAATATTTCTCCCCCTTTGTCATTGTCAAAAAGAAGGGAAGAATACAATGTTGTAATTCTTTTCCCTTTACATCAGCTTTCAAATCATGACAAAGATAAAGTGTCAATCTTATTTCAATATGTTTGTGCATCATTATAGTTTCAAATTAAAACATGCACAATTTCAAAACCTTACATTTCATCCTTACTTTATGTATGATACCAAAAATAAACCAACTCTATAGGTATATCATACATGATACTAAAGCATTCATGATACCAAACATTAAATCAACATTTTTTAAGCATTGATAACTTTATGATTGTTAGTACCAAACATTCATCATTAATTGTCTCCCCCTTTGTCATAGTCAAAAGGAGGGTAATAATATATAACAAAACTCAAGTCATAAATTATCAAGATGTCAAGTAGCATATCATGGTTTACAAGAACAAGTTTCCTTTTTAGTGAATAGCAAAAAAAATCCTAGGAGAACAAGATCTCAATTCATGTGTATAAAATCTTCAATCATCAAAATCATGATTCATCTAGAAAATTCTCCTCTTTAGTAAATGATAAGAAGAAACAAGGAGAAAAAGATCTTAATTCATAGAAAGATCTCAAGTTATAAATCTCAAAAAATTAAGATAAAGCTCATTCAAATTCAAATCATCAAATCAAAATTATTTTCAATAGATTAAAAAAGAATCATTAATCTCTCCTTTTTGAAACATCGATAAAGTAGAGAAATTTTTCTAGAAAAAAGCTTTCCTCTTTTTTAGTTGTTTGTTTCATACAAGCATACCTTTGTCTTTTTTTATGCCAAATAAAAATATGCATCAACGTTTAGGATCAAAAAATAAATTTTGTCATAAAAACCATACATCTTGTTTATAACCAAAAAAGCAACTTTCATTAGGGTAAAAATTGATAATCCATAAATTGTAAGAATCATCATGCATAATTTCGAAAGATAAACTATTTAAGCATGATCATTATGCATCATTACTTTGGGCATGATACTAAAACATGGTTTCAAGTTTTCAAGGTATAACATACACAATTTTAAACTATAAACTCATTAAGCATGATATCAAGCCTCTTAACATTTTCATTAAAACATCAAGCATGGTTTCATTGAACATAAAGCATCTTCAATCAAAATCGAAAAGCAAAATGGAAATCAATATGATACATATTATTGCTTCTTAAACACATACATAAGATTAATCTTACTAGGTGTACAAGCATTAGATTAACATTTTATTATATTTTCATAAGACATACAATTTTCATTATCATTTTTAAAATTACTAGCATGATCCCAATTTTTTACATTTTCATTACATTATTAAACATGCAATTTTTAAGAAAAATAATTTTTCTAAACTAAATTAAAAATAACTCATGAAAAGCATTATGTAATCTTGAAATAAATTAAAGGAGTTTCGTTTGAGTTGTTTACCTCATTGTCGAGAGTCACCAAAGCGAAGTTCGTCGTTTTATCTTTATCGGTTTGCTCCTCTTCTTCGGATGCACTCGATTTATCCAAGATTGCTTCCTTCTTCTTGCATTTATAGCAAGTAGTTATATTCTTTTTAAGTTTATTTTTGTTCTTTAATTCTTGTTTCATGAACTTTTTCAATTTCATAGTGAGGAGTTCAAGTTCACCATCACTTGAGCTTATGCTCGAGTGGCCTTCAATTGTTCTAAGTTCGAAATCCTTCCTGTTCTTTGGAAGGTTGTTCTTATATTCATTTTGTGCCACATTGGTCATTTCATAGGTCATCAAAGATCCGATAAGTTCTTCGATCGAAAAAGTATTCAAATCCTTGACCTCTTGAATGGCTATTACTTTAGAGTCCCAATTTTTAGAAAGAGATCGTAAGACTTTAACAAGTTCAAAATTCAAAAAAAATTTGCCAAGTGCTTTTAGACTATTGACGACATCCGTAAAACGAGTGTACATGTCTCCAATAACACTTAGCTTCATTTGAAACAATTAGAAATCATGCATTAAAAGATTAATCTTCGAAACTTTTACTCTACTAGTGCCTTTGTGTGTGGTTTCAAGAATGTGCCAAATATCGAAAGCCGTTTCGCAAGTAGAAACCCAATTGAATTCATTTTTGTCTAAGGCGTAAAATAAGGCATTCATAGCCTTTGCATTTAAGGAGAAAGTCTTCTTCTCCAACTCATTCCAATTGTTCATTGGAAAAGAAGACCTTTCAAATCCATTTTCAACAATATTCCATAAATTTAAATTCAAGGAAAGCAAGAAAACTCTCATTCGAGTTTTCCAATATGTGTAGTCCATCCCAATAAACATAGAAGGCCGAATAAGAAAAAGTCCCTCATGAAAGCCGAAAAGGGGGGGGTGAATTAGTGTAGTGGTAAAATTACATCGGTTTCGAAAAACTTTCATTTCGATTAAACCCATTTCGGAAATGTGAACTTTGAAAGCGAAGTAAGGAGGATGTTTGCTATGAAAGTAATTTACTTAAAATAAATGCAAACTAAATTTTATAGTGGTTCAATCGTCGTGACCTACATCCACTCTGCCGATTCCTCTTCCGTCGAGGCCACTAGCATCCACTCTCGGTCTTCCTTCAATAGGCGAAAACCAACCACCTTTTACAGCTCTTTCTTGTTTTACCGAGTTTAGGAGATAACCCTTACACCCCCACTTACTCCTTTTTCAAACTATTCTAACACTTAGAAGAAGGAGAGGAGTTCACATAAGATTACAACAGCGTTTCTTTCTTTTTCACTCTCAATTCTTATGTTTGTTAACCAAGGATGAGAGGGTATTTATAGGCCTTAAGATGATTTAAACTTGGAGTCTAAAAATGTCTTATCTCGAGTTTTCGAGTACGGGCAGTACCACCGCCAGTGCTAGGTGATACCACCGCTAGTGCCAATATGACACTAACACTGACACTAGGCGGTACCACTACCTAATAGTCTCTCGGAGATTGTGTCTGGGAGGTACCAACGCTTAACACAGTCTCGGAGATTATGCCATGACGGTTTCACCTATTTGGTCACTATTTGGGCCTTCCTCTTGGCCTAACATAGCCCAAAACTTAGGTAACTAAATGGGCCTTTTTCTTAACCCAAAATAGCCCTATTTCAGGCCCAACTGGCCCCTAATTGAGTTAGCTTAATTACATTCTAAACTAACTCAAATAGACTCTAAACTAACTCGATCAAGACATAATTGATTACAAGCGAATCCTATGTTGTTTGGTATGTCATTGGTTCTTCTGGCACTTTGTCCGATTCTTCGGTGCCATCGTCCTCTCTTTTGACGTATTGCCTAATCAACATGTTGTCTTCTTGCAACATTTGATCTCCTTAGCGTAATGTCCGATCTTCTTGGCCCGATGCTCGAATTCACGGCCCGAAGCCTTCTGCCGATACGTCGACCATTCTTCCGGCTCGACGTCCAATCTTCTGACATGTTTGCTCCGGCCCAACGTCTGATTCCTCCTGCTTTAATCAATTTGCCTTTTCTGATCGACATTAGCCCTACGTTACTCAAAATGCTCATTAGATCACAAACACTCTTAATTGGTTTCATCATCAAAATCTGAGATTCAACAAAGATAACATCGCAGATCCACTAATAAAGTTATTATCTCATATTGTCTTTGAGCGTCATAGGAGTCTGATGGGGATCAAACACAGGTAATTGACTTTAGGTTAAGTAGGAGATTGCTAGTCATAGGTGATCTACAAGTTAATCACGTGAGTGATGGTACGTGTGACATGACACACACTCTTTTTGCTTATTATATTTTGGTATTTTATCACTTTATATTGCTTGTTGTATACATATATATATATATATATATATATATATATATTGATGTCACCTTTAAACACATTCATTCACCTTTAAACAATGGAAATCAGATCGTAATGAGATCACGATAATGAGACCGATTCACCTTTAAATACATACCCTAAATAATCTCGATCATAAGTTACTCGATAGGGACATCAAGATAACCAGACATACTGGTGTATTATATACCCATACATATGATGGAGGCGGTTGGTCTCATAGATGCTTGTGTAGGGACACTAGGGATACAGTGCAGGTGCTCATTGGAGAATGAGTTCAATGATTGATCTGCTTACGGAATGTTAGATGGTTAATGATACCTCATTGTTAGACAATGATTCTGTTGTCTTAGTAGTGTTCTTGATCCTCAAACTTAAGACATTAAAGATGTCCTATATAAGTACTCCACTCTTTGATACTAGACTTATAACTTTGGAAGTTCCAAGTCTAGGGCAACTAGTCATCCAAAGTGGCAGTCAATCTTACGAGGACTATTGAGTGTCGATAGTGGATCATCCACTCTCGGTGTCATGAGAGGAATATCCCATGTGTTCTTGCTCAGACAAATCCCTAGCTAAGGTCATTCAGATCAAGAGAAAAATAGTTCTCTAGGAGAATTCGATTAGAGTGAGACTCGAGTAGAAACCGTATGGGTCTGACAACACCATATCCGGTATACGGTCTCTGGGATATTAGATGGATAAGGGACTATACATACACGGTAATTGATGATAGATAAGTCCAAAGGATTGGATTCCCCTGTATCGTCTAGGAACTGCGGCGTAGTGGCCTAATACGTCCATAATCGATGAGTCGAGTAAATTATTATGGAGATAATAATTCATTAATCTAGAAAGAATTCTAACAGGTATGACTCATGACCAGCTCCATATTGGGCCTAAAGGGTCATACATATATAGTAGGCGTTGCGGCGAGTAGAGGTTCGGATATGAGATATCCGCCGGAGCCCCTATCGTATTGGATATCCAACAAGCCCCTAAATTATTGGATCCTATGGATGAGATCCAATAAGAGCTAATGAGAGATTATTGAATGGAGATCCACTAATCTAAAATGCTTGGGTAGTTGGATGGAGATCTAGTACCCAATAGGGTAGGATCCATTAGGGTTAAGTTGATAGAGGACCTCTATAAATAGAAGGGAACCAAAGGCCAATAGGCTAGAGCTTCTCTTGGTTGTCATCTCCTATTCTCTTCTCCCCTTCTCCTCAGTTTGCAGGCTTGGAGATTTTGTTAGAACCCTTGCATATTCTAAACTTTGGGTTGATCTCTTTAGGGGATCGGCCTCCTTGGAACTCTATAGGGGTTCCTCCCTCCAAGTTGCTGCTCAAAGGCTACAAAAAAGATTCATCTATTACTTATAAAAAGAGGATGAATACATGGTTATTTATAGGGCTTCTAAACCCCAACTCTTAATAGGACTCCTACTCAAGACTCCTATTCCTTTACAACTCCTAAAGCTTCTCTAAGAAATACTCTCCTAACCCTAGCTAGCCTCTTCACCTCTTTAATAGGGGTCAGCTTAGGTAGGTTTTACATGAATATCCCTCTCAATTAAGACTCTCTTAGCTAGAGTCCTAACAGACCCGCCCTCTTCAAATCAGCCTTGTCATCGAGGCTGACGATTCATAAATTCTGGGAATTTGATCTTCAAGTCGTCATAGTTTTCCCAAGTGGCATCTTCTATTGGTAGGTTCGCCCACTATATTAGCACTTTAGTAGAGGGTCGTCGTTGTCGAGTCACGATTCGTCGATCAATAATGGCACTTGGCTGGGTTTAGAGTCGTAGGAAGACCTAATCTCCTATTGAAAATTCTCTTTCACCTTTGTGTTGATCATATTGTTGTTTCATCCTTGCTTGAGCTGTAGTGAGATTATCTTTTAGCAACTTTAGCATTTTGTCTCTGTCTTGTAGTTCCCTCTTAATATCCTTAAGGAAGTCGCTAGTCGAAAATGAAACAGTTGAAAATTCAGCTTGCTCGGGTAGTCGTGAAAGCGCATCTACAACAACATTCTCTTTCCCTTTTTTGTACGTTATTTCATGATCATATATAAGAAGCTTTGTTACCCATTTTTGTTGCTCGGGGGAAGATATCTTCTACTCCAAGAAATATTTTAGGCTTTTATGGTCGGTCTTGATTTGAAAGTGTCGCCCGATCAAGTATGGTCTCCATTTGGTCACCGCATGCACAATCACGAGCATCTCCATGTCATTAATAGTCATCTTGAGATGGGAAGGAGATAATGCCTTACTGATATAAGTGAGGGGGCGGCCATCTTACATTAGTACAGTACCAATTCTGACTCCGGAGCCATCGACTTCAATAACAAAAGTCTTGTCGAAGTCAGGTAATGCTAGTACGGGAGTTGTTGTCATTGCAGCAATAAGTTTGTCGAAGGTGATGGTGGCTTTGTTCGCCCATTGGAAAGCATCCTTTTTTAGCAAGGAAGTAAGGGATGTGTTGATCTTTCCATAGTTTTTCACGAACTTGCGGTAGTAGCCTATTAAACCGAGAAAGCCATGTAGCAATTTTATGTTTCTCGGGGTCGGCCAGTTCTGCATTGCTTCAATTTTGGAGGGGTCTACCATCACACCTTCCTCTGATATGATATGCCTAAGATATTCTACCTTTTGTTGAAGAAAGCAAAAATTCGTAGTGGCCGTTGTGTGTTCGAAAGGCGGTTTTCGATATTTGATGATACCGAATTTTTGCTTTCTTCAACAAAAGGTAGAATATCTGAAAATTCTATGGGTAAGAGGTAGGTTGTGCGGTTTGTCAAATATATCTGAAAATTCAGCAAGCAAAGGAAGTAGGTTTGGATCTTGAAATTCTATTGGCCCTCCCTTAGTTTACTGCTCAAGTTGTACCAAAAAGTCACTGCATACTTTATGCAAAACCTTCTCCATTTGTTGTGTGCAAATCATCATTACGTTTGCCTCCATATTTCCCGTGTAGTATCACCTATTTCCCCTTACTGTAAAATTTCATAATTAGTTTCATAAAATTCTAGGAAACATCACATAGTGTCATCAACCATTCAATTCTGAGTATGGCCTCATGATCATCAAGAGGGAGTAAGATGTCGGTGATAATTTCTTGGTCTTGCAATAATAGTTTCACCTGTAGACATCTTTGGTCGCACTTTAGGATTCTTCCGTCGGCTACCTTTACGTCTAACCTATTGCAATTCTTGATAGGTAAGGCAATCCGGATAGCAACCTTACTATTTAAGAAGTTATTAGTGCTACTCGTGTCGATGAGAACAGTGATCGATTGTTGTTTGAGAAAGCCTCCAACTTTCATCTTTTGCAGGTTTGAGTAACCGGCTAGTGCGTGTACCGTAATGTCTATCGATTGTGGCTCTTCTTCCGCATCTTCTTCTTCATGTTCAAGGCTCTCTTCTGGATGTTCAATGACCTTTTCATCTACTAATTCAATTATAAGAAGTCTCCCTTTACTACAGCGATGCTCACGACACCACGGCTCATCGCAATGCCAACATAACCCTTTCGCAGATCGCTCCCGAAGTTCTTCTCTTGTCAAACTTTTTGGTGCAGGGATTTGGTTGATACTAGAGGGGGCTGAAGGCTTCAGTATTGCAGGTCAAGGAGTGATCCTAGTACTCTAGGCTTCATGGTTCAATCGCTCCTCTTGAAGTCGTGCGAAAGAGATGACTGCCATAAGCATGTATGGTTGTTGCACTTTAACTTCTCCCCGAATCTCTAGCTTCTGTTAGGATCGAGAGCACTAAGA